>JASCZI010181525.1:21360-60273 GCA_036250425.1 Stylosanthes scabra
GTTGTTAATTGCTATGTGACAGCATAACAGCTAGTGATACTACACTAAAGGTGAAGACTCAATTTGATCCCTCAATGGACTAAAAACTGACCAAATTAAGTCCCCCACACTGTTAGTGCAATGTCCACTAGCAATTGGGCTGTTACAGTAGTAGTTAATTGTGCACATATGTAAGTTGTTAACCAAATTGGTGATGCAATGACCAATTTGATTCATGGTTATAAAATTTAAGGACCAAATTGTTCAAATTGATGCTTATCTCACTCTCTTTACGCGTTGTTAAGATACCATTAGTTAGCAGATTAGCGATGATAAGTATAAGGCAGAGTGGACTTGTTATGAGTCCTTAGCAATTGAGTCTTGGGAGAGTTGAGAGGTCCCTCAAGAATTTGCTTGTAGATTTAACTCCTCAAGAGTTGAATATGTGTAGATAATACAATGCTTTGCCTCATTTCTCATGCTTTGTTCAGGTATACGAACATATAACATACGACGCCGTCAAGCATATATCCCTTGCGACATTTCCAGGAATGCAAGAGCGGACTGTTATAACATCATCTTTGTCTAAAACATTTAGTGTGACAGGTAACAAATCAAAGCTTCAAAAAACCATGATGCCAGTGATTTTTTGGATTCCAGCATCATCTCAAGTAAACTACATCCACTCACTCACTGTTGCTCTGTCATACATCAGGCTGGAGGGTTGGATGGGCAATTGGACCAGCTTTCCTTGTATCTGCTATCAGAAATATTCATGTCAAAGTCACGGATTCTGCGCCAGCGCCGTTTCAGGAAGCCGCATTGACTGCTTTGAGAAGTCCCCCAGAATACTTTCAAACATTGAAAAGTGTAAGACATCGGAAGAACTTCGAGGAGATGTTGTACAAGTGTTTCTTAACCATGCTTCTTATTAATAATCATTCTTATATTTGTTTGTGTACTCAGGATTATCAATCAAAAAGAGACTATATGGTCAAGTTGCTTGCTGGAGTAGGTTTCAAGATACAGTTTATACCTCAAGGTTCCATCTTCCTGTTTGCGGAGCTTCCTGAAGATTGCCTCCTATCTGATGTATGTCAACTCCTTAAACTTTTCTAGCTGCTAGTTTAGAGCTATTTTAATTTTCATAGACTCGGGGGTTTGTGTGGACGAGTTTCTTAAAGATTTTTTTAAAAAAGATCTTTTGAAATAGTAAACATGTTGAATAATTCTATTTGCACACCAAAATCAGCTATCAGCGTATAATACGCATTGAAATATAAAATACATGTGTAGTTTAACTCATTTTTAATGTGTATTTAGTATTTTAATACATATTATACACTAGTGGCTGATTTGGTGACTGATTTTGGTGTACACCTAGCATAACTCAAAAATGTTTTATGTTTAGATGTAATGTTAAAAGATCTTATCACATTATTAAACATATATTTTTTATCCTGTAAAATAGATCATTTTGTTAAAGATTAAATTTTTCAATATTTGATTTGCATCTCTATTTTCTATTTTGTTGTCATCTTAGTGTTTTATGTTTTCAAAACTTTTGTGATTCTAAAAAGAGAAAATAAAAATACAACTAATCAGGCTTCTAATAAACAGTTATTTTATTATTTATTTTTTGACAGGTAGAATTTGTTAAGAAACTAATACTAGAAGCAGGGGTGGTGGCTGTACCAGGACAAGGGTTCTTTCATGCAAACTTATCATCGAATGGAATTTCTAAAGGAAGGTGTTCCTACCAGAAGAGATATATAAGATTTGCATTTTGCAAGAGCCATGAAACTTTGGCTGCGGTTTCAGAAAGACTAGGTAACTTTTTTAATGGTGCAAGCTTCTTGCGCTAAACTAAATGCATCGCATCTTACATATCAGGGAAAGCTTTGGAAACAATTTGTTTAACATTCTAAAAGTAGATCATGAAACAATTTTTCAATTTTTTTTTTTGTACAAGCCGTGGAAATAGCGACTGATGTAATTATCAGGATAGACTGTGTACATTACACTCTTTGGATGCGGTCCTTTCCCTAACCTAACCTAAGTTAACGAGCGATGTTAGCACACATTGTTTCTGATATTGATTTGAGGGAAGCATTAATTATTAAGTACGAATTTTATATCGTGAAAGCGTGCAAAAGTACATAGATGTAATAATATTCATACATCAATTTATGTGCATATGAAAAGATGTGTCAGATGAAATTCATTATTAGATCTAATAATATTTATACATGTGTATCATTTAACATCTTTACTTTTAGAAAATTCACCATTTTATATTTAATAAAGAAGGCGTGATTCAATAGAAGTCCAAAAGGTTAATGGTTTTCAAGTTTCCGTAAAACCGTGTGATTGTTTCTCCAATTTCGTGATTGACAATTTGTGTCCTATTGTTAGTGGTAGAAGGTGGGACTGAGATACAGAAAATGGCTCAATAAAAAGTCTTAGAAAGGGCGTGGATCCAACTAAGTGAATGATAGTGATATGCATATTGAATTACATAATAAAAAATTGGAGGGTAGATTAAAAAAAAAAATTGGAGGTTATACGTTTCAATTTCTTACATGCGTTTACGGTGGTTTTTGTTCATTATCAATTTTATTATATTATTTTGGAAGTTGAATCGATTTCTATTTTTTATTTTCTATTTTAATTTTTAAAGTTTGTTTTTAAATTGTTTTAGGAAGAAAAAACATATTGAGTCGCATTTATTTTAGTAGGTATTCCGGGTAGTCTGCATGGACATCCCTATTTGAGGTTGATAGTAGAGGTGATAACGAACTGAACAAGGGTGTTGGATGAGGATGGTGAAGGAGGCAAATTTGACGACAACATAACATGGGGTTGGGTGCGCAGCGAATCAGCCATGGTGGTAGCTTTGAGTGGCCAATAAAAAACTATATTATACTTTTTGGTGTGAAATTTCATTTTTAATCAATAAATAAGATTTTTAACTTATAAATGAGTAGCCAAAAATATATTAGTTGAAGTTGAGAATATATTAGCACATGTTCAATTAATTAATCTTATCCAGAAAAAGCAATTGCACATTTGTAGAGAGTCTGCTTTGTTTCCAATGATAACATGGGTTTGTTTGCTTGAAGACTGAGGACTAAGAGTAACTCCCAAGCGGAACATGGGTTATTTACTTGAAGACCTAGGACTAAGAGTAACTCCCAATCAGAAAATGGGTTTATTTATTTGAAGGCCAAGAATTAGAAGTAACTCTCAATCAAGCACCCTCTATAAATAGAGGGCTTCATTCATTAATTTTGGATCACTTCCCTTCGTCTCACAATACCATGAAGCTCTGCCAAATTTCCGTCACACTGACGTACGAATCCAAAGAGTGCACATGCCAAATGTGAGGAGTGGTCACTATTTTTCTTCATTTTTTTCTTTTCCTTATTTCCTTCTATTGTTATTTACCTTTCTTGCACTTTCTTTCCTCTTATTTATCTTCATTTTGCAGTTTCTTTTCTTTTGCTCTCTTTCATTTTTTGTATATTTTTCTTTGTTTCTTTTGTGAGTACATGCTTCTTGCTGCTTTGCATAATTTATTCTAATTATTTCTCACCATTAATAATAAAGAGAAGTTATTGTTTTTGCATCAAAGTCATGTTTTAGCGAAAACATTAGGGGGCCGAAACTACACTATTATTTAAAAAGAAGTCGCAATCCGCTCCTCGACAACGAGAATGTGGTGCAAGCTCGGTCAACATTTTCTGTCGAAATTGAACAAAAATCTAGAAAAAAAAATATGTTAGTTTCTTCCATGCCAAAACTATCATAGTGAGAGTAATTAAAAAGCAAAATGGATAGATAGTTAGCAAGATCGCCAATACAATATCACTAACACATCACAATCATTTTATTTTTACAGTCACATCCGATAGCTAGAGTTCGCCTACATGATTATTTTTTTTATTTATCATAGTATTCGTTCATTCTAACAAGTCAAAGATAAATCTGTTGTGAATTTAAACTTTATTTAAAAATTTGTCATTAACAGGGGAACTAAAGTGATAACACACAAAATCACACATCTACCTAGTTTCATAACAGCTGAGAGATAAACGTGGTTTAACCATAATCGTTAATGGGGTAGCTTTAGCATGGACCAATCCAGGAGTTCCACTCATATCAATAGGTTCATCAGGTGGAATTGATACTTCAAAGGAATGCAGAAAGCTAGCCAAACTAAAGTGAATCATTTGAAGACCAAAGGAAATTCCAGGACAAACTCTTCTACCACTTCCAAAAGGTAACAACTCAAAATGATGTCCCCTAACATCCACATCTGTATGTGTTGTGAGAAATTTTTCTGGTGTGAACTCTAAGTGATTTGACCATAAACAAGGGTCGTTGTTGATTTTCCAAAGATTTGCAATTAGCTGAGTTCCCTTTTTGATGTTGTATCCACCTAAATTGCAGTTTCCTGAGAATTCATGAGTTGCCGTAAGAGGAGCGGGTGCATACAATCTTAACGTCTCCTTGATTATAGCTTGAAGATATATTAATTTATTTATATCTGATTCACTTGCACATCTCTCTTTCCCTATTTCTTTGTCAAGCTCTTCTTTTGCTTTTTCCAATGTACGAGGATTTTTCAAGAGCAGACACATTGCCCATGTCATGGAAATTGTAGTTGTTTCAGATGATCCTATAATCATATTCTACAAAATAAGCACAAGAGACATACAATACATGAGGATCGGAAAAGGGTCTATACTTAATTAATTAACGAGCATTAATCTTGCACGATAGAAAATAAAATCACATGCATCAAGGTGATCATTATTATATTCTCTTTTAGGGGAAAAAAAGTGATGTATATTTTATTCTTTAGAAAATAAAGTTTTAAAAAACACAAATAAAATAGAAAACTCCATTATCGTCTTAGGAAAAGGCAGATAAGGTTTCGTTTCATTTTTCTAGTTTTAGAATTCTATAATAATTAGCAAAATATAACGAATTAAAAATAAAGTAAACTAACTATTAAGGTCCATAATAATTTTAACCTTAAACTAATTAATAGTCCATAAAAAACAATACGCATGTTATGTCCTATCATTTGAGAATCATTTGAGAATGTGAAACAAAACATATCAGCCCATTTAGTCTAGATTTTAAATAATCCGAATTTAGAAATAAAAGTCAAATTTTTAGACGGATAAACGAGCTGGCCCGATGTGTTTGGCTATTTTAACGACCCTATTATTAATACTTCCAAAAGCCTATCTAAAAGAAATTATATACATACCAAGATTGTAGCTTTTATTATTGTATCAGCATCAACATTATCGATCTTTGCATCAGAAATCACTGAAAGCATGACATCGATGAAGTCTCGTTCATTGGCATCCTTTTCTCCCAAATCCATCATTTGGCGATGCTCATCTATCCATTCTGTTAAAATCTACATCCGACAAAATTACGATAATTTTATGAGAAAAAAAATAGTACAAATTTAAGATGTTTTAACATAGAATGTTATTAGAACCAACTTGACTCCTGTATCCCAAGGGTACATTTTAACATTATAATAATAAATGTTTTTATATAATTAAATATTTAATGTCTTAGAAATATATAAAGTATTTTCAATAATTTTTAATTTTAAAATATTTTTTTAATTAATAGTACTCTTAAAATGCGTTAGTTTTTTTTGGTGTCTATTAAAATGAGTTAGTTGGAGATAAGATATCAAGTCTCGTGTTTAAAAAATAAACTATTTTACGGAACTAACACTGCGTAGCCCATATGGAGCCAACAAACTCATTAAAATTGAAATTCATCCAAAAAAAATAAAAAATAAACCCATGTTGTTCCTCATTAATTGGCTCCTTAATTCACTTCCTAATAATTTACTTCCAATAATTTTTCAGAAAGAAATAATTAAGTTATTAATAAGTCCCTTAATAATAACCAAATTGATTGATTTTGGTATTTCATATATAGGGACAAATTTATTGATTAATAGTACTTGCACAAAAATAAGAACAAAATATATGTGATTAATGATATAGAGAAAAACCGAAAAACCTTATCCAATTCCATAGCAACTTCTTTCATGGCCTTCTCATGACCCCCAAAATCCAACCATCTTAAAGAAGGAATGGCATCTCCAACAGTGAACACTCCCAGCAACCGCAACATATTCTTAACACATTTCACACACCTTTCTGCCTTTTCCTCACTCTCCGTCTTCATTGCGCCAAAGAATCTCTTCCCTGCAATCATTCTGAAAACCATGTTGAACGTCAATTCTGCGAACCATTGCTTTATGTCCACCAACACATACCCAGAAGACTCGTCCTTCTGACTGGACCAAAGATTCACGAGCTCCTTCGTTGACGCTTGAACTTCTGAGACGCGAACGTCATGAAGAAGCTCCATGCGTCGATTTGAGAGAAGTTCTAAGGTCACAATCTTGCGAACTTCGCGCCAATACGGACCGTATGACGCGAAGCCGAACATGGCTTGGTTGTAAGATAGGTGTTCAATGGCGACGAGCTTGGGGCGAGACGAAGAAGCTTTGTCATTCTTGGTGAAGCATTCTCTGGCCATTTCCGAGTTGCTTAGAACTGCGATCTTTGTGGAACCAAGCTTGATGGTGAAAAGGGGGCCGTATTTGTCGGCCATGGCTCCTAAAGTTATGTGGAGTGGCTGTGAACCATGGAAGAGCAGAAGGTGACCAAGTATTGGCCATGATCCTGGCACCATGGGAGGTTCTTTGATGTTGCTAAGTTTTGAGTAACGAAAGAAAAGAAAAGAGAGTAAGACAGTGAGAGAGATGATTATGATTATTAAATCCATTTTTGTTGGGTAAGTTTTTGTGTGTAGAGCTGCAGAGAAGATGGGATTATTTGGATCGAGTTTGTTTCTTTATTGTAGCTTTTTCTTATCCATAATTCCATTTATGAGGAGGAAAGATAATTTTATATAAGCTCATGGCTCATGTGCCAAAACATATCCCCCGGCCCACATCACCATGCAAATGTAGTGTTTGTCATTTTTCATACTCTGAAAACACTTTTAATAAATTATCAGATGATCAAATATATTGGATCAAAATTAATTTATGTATATTATTGTACAACTTTATATATTTTTTGTTTTTTTTATTTTAATTTATATATTGAAATATATTATTTTTATGCTATACTTAGTATTATATTTATGTATTTTATAATTTTTTTTATATTGATATTTATATTTTTCATTTTTTCATATTATAAATAGAAAGTACAAGGTGTAAATAGTTTCTGTTATATATCAAATACACATTTCTGGGAACTATATTTACATAATACATTTATAGGTTGAATGAGAAGCAATATGTCTGTGTAAGAACGTTTATACGATAATTGCTGCAATTATCATAACCGCAATCTATCAAAGAGTGTGGAAATTTATATGAAGAATACTTTCATGTGAAATAGTTGATAATTTAAAATTATTAAACCACAATTTAATTGAATATATATATTAAATCATCTAACGATTTTTAATAAATAACTTCACATGAAATTAGCTATATTTAAGTATTTACCTAGTTTGATTGAGTCAGAGAGATGATGCGCGCATGGGCGGATACAGGTGGGGGTAGCATAGGTCTTGGCTCCCGAGGTTTTGAAAGAAAAAATATAGTATTAAATGTATATGTATAATTTTATTTGTATTTAAAAATTAATTTTATACCAATAACTAAATTATTAAATATATTCAATTTCTAATATACTATAAATAAAAATTTAGTCAAAATATTATTTATTTTTAATAATCAAATGACGACTAACAATATCTAAAATTTAGAAAAAATTTCTTCTAAGTAGTAAAATTCTCAAATCTGACTATTTGATATAAATTCTATATATTATTAATTAATTCTATGATGAACAATGCCGCGGAACCAACGTTAGGGAGCTCATTAGGGAGCCAATAATTAAGTTATCATCCAAAATTTATGTGAGTTATCATTCGTAACTCATATTGGCTCCCTATTGATTATAATATATTGGCTCTCTAATCTTTTTCATTCTATGATATATATTTACTACGTATAACGTTGCAATATTTTTTAAATTATATAGCTTTATTAGCAGCCCTTGTTTTATAATCTAAATATTTTCGACTAAGGTATTTTGAAGTGATTCAACCAGCTCTTGAACTCAACTCGAAACAATTTAATAAGATGAACTTCTAAGCTTGTGAGGTGTTGAACTTTAGCCTGAATTTAACATGATATATTAAATAGTGAGCTAATTTTGAGTTTGGATATGTTCAATCCATTGGCTCGTGAACCTACTCAATAATATATTAAAAATTTTTATATTTTTAATTTATAATAAATATTATCATTTTAGGCATACATAATTATAAAATGAGTAATGTTAGGGAACTAATATTAGGGGATCAATAGAGAGCCAATAAGTATAATTAGAAAAATAGTGGATTGTAAAAAAGGAGAGAAAAAAAAAATATCGACTCTCTATTATCTCCCTAATGTTGGCTCCTAAGACTTTCTCTTATAGAATACATGTTTGTTAAATATATCATAATGCATTAATTTTATTTTTGTCATATCTTAATGGTAATGTTTTTGTTTATTTTATTAAAAGTTAAATAGATGATGAAAATTTTGTATATATGTGTTATAATTTATATAAAACTATTAATTATTAATGAGTTGAATAGTGAGTCAAGCTGTGAGCTTGAATTTGATTTGGTTCGGCTCAACTCAATTCGATTAACATCTTTTTTACTTTTCGACTCCCGCAGAGGTAAATTTCTAAATCCGTCCCTGGATGTGCAATTCAGTTTTTTTTTTCTTCTTCATAAATTCATTTACTAAGTCAAATTTGTTTATGTACGTGTTCAAATTATTTACACACCTATTGTTTCAGACGATGTATTACCCTTTAATTTCTTCTTTTACTAAGTCAAATTTCACTATTTAACCCTAAAAAATAATTTATATTGATTTGAAGTTTAAACAGTCTATTGCACGCAATAATGCAATCTACCAAAGAGAATGAAATAAAATAAAATAAAAGATAGTGTACCGGAAGCGCAACATGCACAGTGAAAAAATAATTGAGATGGTCACAACATTATTTCAAACATGTTTTTTTTTCCAGAATATTCAATGAGCATGAAAAACATTAATTATCAAAATATATATTAAAATATAAAATAATATATATTAAAAATGATTTAAACGTGTTTTCTTTTAAATAATTAAGCAGAAACTTGATCTAACCTGCAAAAAATATAACTGGAATTTAAACTGTTTCTTTTCAACAGTAGCATCAAGGACGATACATTAATCCCAAGAATGATTCGGCTTAGACATGACAAGAATAAACAAAAAGCCTAACACATTAACGCCACATAACAACGAAACAACTCTGAAGAAGGATTTTTTTTAAATAAATAAAAAAATACGGTATTTATCAATATAGGTTCGATCACAGAAATTTATTTTTTAGGCGCCTCTTACATATTTAGGGTTCTGCAAGTCCGGAATACACTATACACGTATATCTCGGACTTGCAAAGCTCGAAATAAACAAAAAACTAAATTTATACCTGTTTCGAGTTAAGAGAACCCGAAATACATTAAATGTACATTCCGAATGTAAAAGCATTGGTACATACATGTATTGCTCAATAGAAAACATAATCAATAGACTCACAAATGTCAATCTCTGTACATTTCCAAGATAGGTCCTATATTTGATTTTTTGTGTATCTCGAGTTCTGTAAGCTTGAGATACGTGTTTAGTGTATTTCGGACTTGCAGAATTCGAGATAAGTAAAAGACACCTAAAAATGTAAATTTCTGTCAGCCTGCTTATATTGGAAATTTTGAGATTTTTTTATTTATTAAAAAAAATCCCTCAAAAGAAATCGTTACACGTAATAAATGAGATTTTTTAGTATTATCGTTTATAAAATATCAAATGAATAACCAAAAAAAACTGAATATAATTTCAATATAATAAATGAAATTGAACAACTATTGATAAAATATTCTCCAAAAAATAATTCTAAAAAAGAATGTCCCCAAAATGTAATTGAATAACAAAATTAAAAGTAAAACCTCCATTAAAATTATCAATATTGATAAAAAATTAGAAGAGGTAACAAGGTTTTTTAAACAATTAAAAATGACTCAACAAAATACAAATTTTGAACATAATTTTCAAATAGAAAAAAAATCGATTATCTCCGAAGATATTAATGTAGAAAAGGAAGAAGTCATTTTGGACTACTCGGGTAATGAAGATTCAGTAATTTCAATACAAGTAAAAGATTAAGCTGAAATATCTGAAAACAAACATTCTTATTACAAATGGGAAACTGAGTTTGAAAACTATAGTTTTAAAAAGGATTCATGAATCAAAATCTAAAATATAAGAAAATCCCATCAAAATACATTCCTAAAATTCAGGAAGTAGAGAAAGAACAAAAACTTGATCTAGATTGTGAGAAAAATGAAAAGGAAAATTTTGAAAATTGGCTAAAATCATTTTTGTTAGAAGCATATTGACGGGGCTCGTTAGGATGTGAAAACAGAAATTCGTTGCAGACCAGTTTTGAGAACCTCGGCAAATTTAGAAAAATGCGGGTATCATAGGATGTAATCAAATAAAGTACCGAGTATTGAACTCGGGGTTGCAATTGTTGCTTTGAGAATAGAGAGTAAAGAAACATAGTAAGGTTGTAGTAAGAATAAAAAGAGTGCTTAGGCTTGGGTTGAAGTATTGTGCGTCCATATGATCGCCGCCAATTTTATCTTTGATGGCCTGTCACATTGAAGAGTTAACCACTCTGTCAAATGGTCGAGTGGTGAGATTAATTCCTATTCGTAAGTCCTAGGCTTACTAATAACGAAAGACTAATGTATTAAGTAAAATCGAATAACCCATCAACTTTACGTCGTTAAGGTATTCTCGTTATTAATAGAGACCTAGCATCAACGGCATCAGAATTAAGCTCGATTTTTCCCAGTTGTGTCCTTAGGGATTAGTAGCTAAGTACATGTGCACACTTCAACCCATGGCCAATACATAAGAACACTACTCCATAATGACAATAATCATAACAATAGTCGCTAAAAATGGTGGGTGCGTACGCATCGATTCCCTATGCGTATGCATATGGGCAATATATATACCATTTTAAAGCTCAGGATGTTAGCTTTTTAATGGCGTTAGAATTATGTCATTTGGATCTCTGTAGCTCAAGTTTTAATCCAATTAGTCTGAAGAGGTCATGATTGACATCATTAGGAAAATTCTAAGCACCGATCTTTGGACGCGAATTTCTCATAGAATTACTTTGAACTAGAAGAAGTGTTCCACATGAAATTTGTAGATATTGAATTCTTCTTTCCAAAGAGTCCAAATTTATTCCAATCCGATGACTATTGTTCTCTTTCTTCTATTCTCATTCTTGCACGTTTTCCCTTCATTGGCCACTTTCAATCCAGTTCTAACCTATCTAGGCCTAAAGCACTTGAACAAACACATCAAGGTGTCGAATGAAATGGGAATTAAGTAACTCTATAGCAAAATATGGCAAAAAATACATGTATTCACAATTTAAGCCCTAAGGAGCAACAATTCATGAATGCACTCAATTTGCAAGTATTTAAGTGAGGTTAGTTTGATAATTTGCTTATTTATAGCACAACATAAATCATCAGAAATGTGTTTATCACATATACTTACCCAAAATTAAAATGAACTATCTGGAAATGATATTTGGTGGACTTATATAGGATTTCACACTAAAGAAACAACACAAGATTATATGATATCTATAAATATTCAAGTTTTAGAAGAATTATCAACTAAAGTAACATCCTATGATAAAATATTACACATAATGATGATTCTTCATAAGGAATTTTTTGGAAAAAATATCATTGAACATAGAGAGGAGGTTACTAATAAAAATTATCAAGAAGCGAAAAATCATTTGACTAATATACAAATATGTGATTTATGTGAAGTTGAATCATACATTGCAACTTCAAGTATAATTAATTAAGCATTTTAATTCTGGAATTTTTATAAAACATATTTATTTACTGTTATACCCTTTTATTTAAAATAGTTTTCTTTATACTTAAATATATTAGTTTTTAAAGATCCATAGCTTAAATATCTTTTGTAAAACATATTTTTATTAATCTTTGCCTAAATTTTCTTTAAACCCTCGGCCATCTCATATTTCTAAGATTGATCATCAAAACCATATTATTTCATCAATAGGGCATTTCCGCCACAACGCATAAAATGCCATTCTCATACAAATTTCACACAATATTCCAATCATCAACATATAATATCTCACACTTGCAACCATATCATATCACTTTTCAAGCATCACATTCAACATGCAAGCTTCATGTTTTAGACTTTACCAAACCTTTTTAGCATGTGAACCATTTTTTTTTTTTATCAATAAGCCATCATATAAGACACTCCAAGGACCCTAACCCCCTTACCTTATTAGAGATTACTTCAAATAGCCAAAAACGAACCATAGTACCCTTGATGCATTGGTTGAGCTAGGGTTTCCTAAGTTTGATTCCTAAACAAATATTTTAAGATAGATCAAGGTGAGTGAAGGTTTTCTAAGATCACAAGCAAGATAGGTCTTGCACTTATCTTCACCAAAAATAAAGAAAATGGAGGTAGAAGATATTGATGAAGCTATGGTCAAGAGGATAAGAGAAGGAATGAGTTTGATGTTGATGAAAAACCCTTGATGAATGATGATGGTGGTTTTGGGTATGAAGAGAAGAGAGTGTAGAAGCTTGGTGTTGATGATTCTAGGATTATAGTGATGAAGGGATGATTAAGAGGATGATGATGTGATTTCGGCGGTGATAGTAGTGGTGTTTAGGGTTTGGTGTTCTTGGTGTACATGTTGTTGTTCTTGGTGTTCTTGATAAAACTCAAAGAAAAGGTGGTGTTTGATCTTTTTAAGTAAGAGAGAGAAAGTGCGTTTGGTGTTTTGGATGAAGTAAAGTGAAATAAAATTAGAGTATAAGAGAGATAGGGAGTTCGGTTGAGGAAGAGAGAGGTGAGAAGATTTTTGGTGTTGTTTTTGGTAGTTTGTTTGTAAGAATGGAAAAGTGAAGTGTGAGTGGTGTTTGATGTAGGTAGATATGAATAAAATAAGTTGAATAAAAGAGTGAGAAAGAGAGAGTGAGTTTGATGGAGTGGGGAGCAAGGGAGGGAAGAATTTCCAATTTCATTTTGATTTATTTTTGTAAAAGAAATGGTTAATTTTGGGTGGTGTAAGAATAAAATAAAAATGATAAATAATATATGATATAAGAATGAATTATTTATTAATAAAGGTGGTGTGAAAAGAAGAGAGAAGTAACTTTTGCATGTATTGAGGCCATGCAACCAATGGGAGAAGGTGTCATAAACTTTTCAAGGGCAATCTTGGCATTTCGCTCCAAGTTTAGCGAGACAAATTAGGGTCAAATACGTTTTCTAACGTAATACTATAATTCTACAATTCCGCCGTAATCGTCGTTTTACCAAAATTATGACCGAAAAACTCTCGACGGAAACGAGCGTCGCTAAAAACGGTTCGAAATTCTTATCAAGAATTTTGCCACCTTCAAGCTTCCAACTCGAGCTTAATTAGAAAATTATAAATTTTCAACGGAGATATTTTCCTTGATATCTTCCGTTTATTTAAATACGGTCAGAACGGTTAAACCGCCGCTAAAAAGCGTATCATCGCTAAGAACAGAAAATTTTAGAAACAAACAACTATCAAATTCAAATCACGTGGTAAATATAATTAGGGTAATCACATCCCCTAATCACACAAATAGTCATCAAGCAAGCATGAAAACATAGACAGTCATACGTTTCTGTCAGAAACGAAAAAGCAGAAAGATCGGGTGTTACATGGATTGCTTTTATTAGTTTTCTCCGTGCTAGCATCACTTTTCTGAACCTTGGGTTTCTTGCCAGTCTTTTCTTTGTGGTTCTCCTTTACATGTTTTATAATAATGGACCTTCTCACCACATTTGATACAAGTCACCTGAAATGTCCTTCGAACCTTGTCACCATTCACAGCTGGAGGTGGAGGCCTAGCAGCTTCAGTTCTCTTCTTTCTTGGACAGCTAGGAGGTCTTATGATCCTAGGTGTAGTTGGCTTATCTACATCAGTGGGATACCAGAACTCCTCACTATTCAATGGGTTTATGTGGATATCATTAGTGGCTCGAACAACATCCATTTTCAGAAATGGACTTACAAACTCCTCTACAGGTTTAACTCTTACTTTACCTATGGCAGCTACATCATGATCACATGGCATGCCTAATAGATCAATCAGTTAGCAATTCAATTCAACAATGTAAATAAGTCATTGACACTATGTAATGTAGTTGAATTGAAGGAGTCAGCTATGTAAATAAGTCATTACCTGTTAATTGCCACAAGTTACATGGACATGTGTGCTCACGAATGTTAACTCGAACCATTTTCTTGTCGCGACTGACTTGGAAAATGACTCCATCGTTATCAGCACTCCATTCTGCATTCCACTTGTGACTCGCAGGCTTAATGTATCGGTCCAGATGCTTTTGCTGAGCAGGGAAAAGTTTTCCCTTGCTTGAACTGAGAAGTCTCTTGTGCGTGGCTATCCTTCTCATTATGTGACACCTAACCTCCTCACATAGTGTTAGAATTGGTTTCTCTCTAGCTGCATGGATTAGGGCATTCCATGACTTGCAAATGTTGCTTGTAACATTGTTATTCTTTGGCAAGTGGCTAAAGAATGCCCTACACGACTACACCACATAGCATGCTCAAACTTGCTCATGTACTCCCATGCACCAGGACACACGACCTTCAACATCTCCATCACTTCATAAAAACGAAGGTCAATTGTAGCCTTTGCAGTTTCCCTAACCAACCCTTTCACTTGTTTATCTCAAAACCTCAACTCACAGTGTGCTGAACACAATGCCTATGAATGGCATTTGGCAAAATTTCATTTACTGCTCTTATAATACCCTGCACAAATAACTCAGACAGATAAACACATAGTAAGGCCATTACATATAATAAGCATGCATCAAATGTAAGTTCATTTATACCTTTTGCATGTCTGATATTATGTGCCAGCCTAGGAGCATGTGATGACCAATGTCCTCTTCAAGTCTTGTTAAAAACCACATCCGATTTTCCGTATTTTCAGACCTTAATACAACATAGACTATGACAAATAATTGTTATTTGCATCTTGGTTTATGGTAGACAGCAAGTGGCCTCCATAATATCCTTTTAGATGGCAACCATCAAGCCCAATTAATGGCCTGCACCCTCTCACGAAGCCCTTCTTGCATGCATCTAGACTGATGTAGAATCTATCAAATATGGGAGGCCCTTGTGGTTGCGGGTTGACAATGACATCCAAGAATGCTGAACTTCCATGGTTACTCTTATGTATTTCTCCCAAATAATTCCTCACCTTCCCGAATTGAGCAGCCTCATTACCAAGAACAATTTCTGTAGCTGCCTTAAGAGCTCTAGAAACCATCTTCTCATTAAATTTTATCCTATAGTCTACATTCATATGCTGCATTGCCTCCCTTGGGTCAGCTTCGGCTGAGTCTTCAAACGAATCTCCAGCTTCGAGATTATCCATTTCTTGTGTGCCATATTACTAGTGAGGCACCTCCCACAGATATGAACATTGTGAAGAGTCTTAATCTCATAAGCCTTTGACACAAAGTTCTTCGCAATATATATAAGTCATGGACAACCATATACACCATATCTTAATCTAACCCTCTTACTCTCATTTTTCATATATCTCAAGTCCCTACTTTCGGAGACAAATACATCCTTTAAAGCATTTCTAAACTTCTCCATAGTTGGAAATTACATTCCAAACTCTAGTTGAATTTCTCCATATCCATTCCTCTCATTGAATTTTGGACCATCAGGGCCCATCTCATCATCTGATCCAATTGGAATTTTTAACCCTTCGGATTGATAGTCATATTCTTCCTCCCATAGATTATTTGGGCCACCCTCTCCAACAGGGCCTTTGCTCTGGCCCCAAAACCAACCCCAGAACCAGCCCTAGAACCAACCTCGCTCACTACCAACTCCACCACCAGAACCAAGCCCAGAACCAGCACTAGAACCACTACCATCACCACTTAACACATGATGCTTCATCCTCTTCCCACAGAACTTCTTCTTCTTATGTGCAGCAACATTTTTCCCCTTTTCCTTTCTCAACTTCTCATTTGCAGCAATTCCATCACTATCGTCACTCTCAAAACCTGGAGGTGGGGGCATGTATGGAGAATCCTCTGTGCTCTCATATCCATCATCAGATGATGATGATGAGGAGGAATCTGATGAAATCACAACAGAAGCATCCGCAGTAGAAGCACATTCACTACATGATCAATGTAGATATCGAATTCCTTCAGGTTGTTGTTAAGGGTGAACTTACACATATCATTTATGTTCGTATCACCCGCAAGTAAATGCAACCCATCTTCTAAATGGATATGTGTGGGATCATGCCAGAGTAGCCGCTTAAATTCAGTATATCCCAAGTCCCTCACCTGAAGCAACATATCCTCCTTGTTGACAAAATCCACATCAATTGCTTCATGATTTTTCACTTCACCACCTAAATAACCAAGCTCCGCATTTGCTAGTCGCTCAAGTCTTCCACCATGATAGATCATAGGAAAAACAAAAGCATCCATCTGCATGTCAAGAATTGAAATCATATTTATTAACTCTGCATCAAAACACATCGCAACAGACGCATATCACTAACACATTCCACCCATTGCCCTAAATCCTAAACCTCCCTGCCAAAACCCTCAACAATGAAATAAATACAATCAAAAGGCAGGAAAACCACAATACACAAGCACGGAGGCATACTCACAACATGGAGCATCATTGACAGAGTCCCATTGAAGAAAAAAAAACCCTAAACTTATTTGTCAATTCCTAAACGTCATCAACCAACAAAAATCGAATGCAGACCAGAGAAGAAATCAACACTTTTAAAATGACAGAACCACTAATCAAACTAGCATCAAACACTTGCATGATCATGTACATTACTGGAATAACAAACATAGCAAGCCAAAAGTGGGGTAATGAAACAACTAACTTCGCAGAGACATCTTCCACTACTCGCAATCTGCTTCCTCGCGTCCTTAAGTGCCTCGGAATAGGGTTCGATCAACTCAACTTCGTCGCTTGTTTTTTTGGAGGGAACAAACGAAGAAGATGAAGAAGTTTAGGGTTCTTTCGTGAATGCTGAAGGAGAGGAGGGAGAATTATGGAAAGATAATGGAATTGGTAACGTTATGTTTAAATTTTGGGGAGGGGCCTATATGTCCCCATGATGATAAGCAACCATTTCAACTAGGCAACTAAGATGCACTTGGCACTGAACTAACATGTCATCACGTTTACCTACCGGTAACCTGCTGCAGGGATTAAGTTGTACATTTCATATAAAAATTTGGGGTTGATTTGGTATTTCAAAATTATTGGGAGGTGCCTTGTCTAAATTTAAAAAGGTTGAGGACCGAGATAAGTATTTTTACTCTACTAAAAATAGTTCATCATAATAGAAGGATTTAGAGGGAAAATGAATTAATAATAACATGCCATGTATCCTTTATTAGTTTGGGTTTACTTTTAATTGTACCCACTTCTTTTCAGTCGAATATAACAACAATTAACGGAGAGGCCATAAGAATCCACGATGAGATGGACAAAATTGATCTAGCACAAAGTGTCAATTTGATTTGTTTAAGCAAATTGGTCTAATAAAACTTCATGGATTTGTTCCTCTATGAGGCTTAAGGGAGGCTAATACACATCCAATTGTAACAATTAATTTTCATGTATTTGTTGTAGTAGTTGTTTATATTTTTCCTCAATTACGCCGAACTGTGATTGTGAAATTGAAGAAGAAAAAAATTGTTTTAAATTTCGCTAGCAATGAGTGCGAAACTAAGAGATTTAAAAATTTTTTTTCTTTCTAAAATGATGCAAAATGGAAGATAAATAATTTTTTTATTTAAATAAGCATGTTCCTAAAAAAAATTAGTAATGACATATTTCAAGATTAAAAATATTACATGCACATAAAAAAAAACCAATTACTAAAACATTTATTAAATATTATTTAACTAATTTTTAATATATATTATTTTAACATGTATTCAATATAATATATACGACTCATTTGATGGTTGTTTTAATATATATACACGTTTTATGTATGGTTGTTCTAGTCTTCTAGATATCCAATTCATTCAAAGGTAAAAAATCAAGAATTTAGGTGTTAGGAAAGAAACACGTTAAACTTCAATCATAATATTTATATTACTAATTAATTTGATTGAAATTGTAACAATTTTGCAAAGACACCTAAGCTAAGCACTTTTTCAAATAAGGGACCATAGATAGATCAATAGGAGCATACCTACTACTTATATTTAATAGGAATCATGTCATGTCATCAATAGAAGATATATATAAGGTCTGTCTTCAATTGGCACAGTTATTTTGAGTGCTTTAGATGTGCATAAAGAAATAATTATAAATATAACTCTATTTTAATTTATAATAACTTTTAAAATTTTAAATATACCAAAAAATTATTAAAAATTATTTACTATAACCCCTTATTTTTTCTCATTGTAGTAGGCTTGAAGATCAGCAGTAAATTCACACACTTTCAATACCATTGTCTCTCTTCTAGGTCTCATCTCACTCCATTAGCTTGCTCCCTCCACATCAAAATCCACCACCGCCATCATTTGATTCCTTTTCGTCGTCTTCTTCTTCACATAGTTATTCTTCACACTCGCTCCTATACCCCACTCCTCCTTCTACCTCGCTCCTGTAACCTAGAATATTTGGTTTTTCTTTCTTTTTCTTTTGTACATTTTTTTTTGTTATTATTCTCCCTTCTTCTTCTGAGTCTCAATTTGAATTAAAGATAGAATCTAAAATTACTTTTCTTGGATCAAAACCAATCACAGCTACAACATAACTCGTAGTTCTGGTGGGCTTGTTATTATGAGTTTATTGTGGAAAATAAAAAATTTGTTGTTGGTTCTCGAAACTTTGGAAAATCCATCTCTTATTCTTTGTGAACTAACTGATGGTGGGAACAATTTGAAGGTTAGCATTGGAAGGCATCATCCAATGCACTTTGGAAGAAATTGGACTGTTTAATTTTAAATAATAATATTTTCAACATGTAAGAGTTTAATTTTAATTTAGTGATAAATAATGCATTAGCATCTTTAAGAATTTTTTTAATCAAATCATACTCAATCTCCAATGTTATTTGTTTATAAGTTCATTAAAAATAGCAGAAATATATATAAATTATTTATGATTGAATAAATATGGTACTTTCATGAAATTGTTGGTTAATTTCAAGAAAAATGAGTAAAAGAACATAAAAACAGAGAATCAGAGTCAGAGCTGCACGCCCAGGCGTCCACATCCACGCCCAGGCGTGGAAACCAACATCCAGGATTTAAGCTTTCAGCTTCCAACGTCCAAGCGCCATTTTCAACGCCCAGGCGTGACCCAGCATTTCCTGAGTTCAATTCACTATCAACGCCCAGGCGCCAAAGTATCAACGCCCAAGCGTGATTGATGCATTAGCATCTTTAAGGATTTCTTTAATCAAATCATATTCAATTCCCTATGTTAATTGTTTATAAAGTCATTAAAAATAGCAAAAATATGTGTAAATTATTTATGATGGAATAAATATGGTACTTTGATGAATTTGTTGGTTAATTTAAGGAAAAATGGATAAAAGAGCATGAAAACAAAGAATCAGAGTCAGAGCCGGACGCCCAGGCGCCCAAACCAACACCCAGGCGTGGGAACCAGCATCCTGGATTCTAGCTTCTCTCTCAACGCCCAGGCGCCACCCAGCACTGCCAAGGCTCAGCCATTCTGGACGCCCAGGCACCAAATTCCAGTGCCCTGGCGTTGCCTTCAAGCTCTCAAACCAAGAAGCCAACACCAGCACCCAGGCGCCCATTCCAGTGCGCAAGCGTTGCCATCAAAGCTTCCATCAGCAAGCACTCAAACCAACGCCCAGGCGCCCATTCCAGTGCCCAGGTGTTGCCATTAAAGTTTTATAAGCTAGCATCAAGCCAACGCCCAGGCGCCAGAACCAACGCCCAGGCGTGGCAAACCAAGACTGAATTAGAAGCTTTTTAAACTCATGCCCAGGCGCGCAAACCAATGCCCAGGCGCCAGTTTTGAAGTACAGGCGTGAGTCTGCTGTTTTAGATGCAGAAAATTGTAATTTCATTTGTAATTTCATTTTAGATGAATTTGTAATTCATTTAGGTGATCTAAATCTATAAATAGGTGGAAAATCAATGATTAAGATATAGAAGATCATTTAGTCATATCTAGTTTCTAAGTTTTAGATTTTTCTCTCATAGCTACATTCATTGATTCCATCTAGAATAGATTAGTTCTTGTAACAATTTTCCAACAATGAAGTATTATTCAGTTTTTCATTCTTCTTTCTATCTTAGTTAGAAATTCTCTCTCTCTCTCTAGTTCTTTGAATGTTCAAACATTCAAGAACCATCTTCATAGTGTTCATATTTTCAAGATTCATTGTTCTTATGAATTCAAGATTCATCTTCATCATTTCCCTTGAGTCATTCATAATCATGAGTGGCTAAACACCATAGAGATTGAGGAGGAGGAGCTCTATTCATCATCAAGCTAATGGATTAACCCAACATTCTATTCAAAATCTGCAAGTTCTTCATCAAATTCAAAGGATTCTTTTTGTTTATTAATTCAAGAATCAAGTTCAACCGAGAGGTATAATTGGTTCTTACTTTGGTTTAACTTCTATACTAATTCATGAGATTAAACATATTATTAAATGGTTTGTGAAATGTTAATGTTGATGATTGATTGGATAAGTGACATAAAATCTGGTTTTGCATTAATATTAATATCATGAACTTGTTCAAGAATGACCTTTCACATTCGTTCTTTGCATTAGAGATAATGAATTGAATGAGTGTGCATTTATATGAATCTGTATTCTCATCACATAAATGATTGATTCGCTTGTTGTTTGATTCTTTGTCATGATCTTTAAAGATTTGATTTGCTGACGAGTAATTAGATCTTTCTTGTTTTGAATTGTTGAGTTTGAGAAAATAGGCATTCAAACATATTCAAGAATCATTCCATATTTCTTCATGTGACTTAGAGATGAGCATGTGATTTGATGTGCATCAGAATCTCTAATAATCTAATAGGGTTTGTATGAGATTGAATATGTGACATATTAATTCTTTCCATGAGATCTTGTTGATTGTTATTGATTTGAATAATGATGTGTGCATTATCTCCTTTCTTATTTAATTAGTCAAGAGATTGATGATTAATTAGGATAAAGAGAAACTAGATCACTAAGAGATTAGGATTTAGTTATATTAGGATTCATGTTGATTTGATAATAATTGCAGAAATTGAATGGTGAAATTTGGTTTATGAAATTAGTGATGAATATCTCCAATTCCTTGATCTTGTTCCCTTTTATTGATCTTTCCTTAATATTTGATTTGATTTGCATGATTAGTTGCTGTAATTATTTTATGAATTGAGTTCTTGCATGTTTTTTGATGATCTTTCTTGTTCTTTATTGATTACTTGTATAGTCTTGCATTAATTCTCGATTAATCACTTGATTTAATTAGAGAACCATATTAGTAATATTTCTTGATTCACCTTTCCTCGAGGGAACGATACCCACTCATTAGTGGTACTACTTGATCTGGTGCGCTTACCGGATTGTGACGAAAGAATTTGTCGCATCAGTGATCATCAGAACCTCAAGCCAAGCAACCAACACCAACGCCCAGGCGCCCAGCATCAACGCCCAGGCATTGCCACCAAAGTACCAAGCCAGCATCCAAGCCCACGCCTAGGTATCAGCACCAACGCCCAGGCGTGGGAAAACAAGTCAGAAATGCAAAGCATCCAAGCCAACGCCCAGGTACCAGCACCAACGCCCAGGCGTGGCAAAACATGTCTGAAACCAAGCCTTTAAGACTCACGCCCAGGCGCCAGTTTTGAAGTACAGGCGTGAGTCTGTTGTTAAATTGCAGAAAATTGTAATTTAATTTGTAATTTCATTTTAGATGAATTTGTAATTCATTTAGGTGATATAAATCTATAAATAAGTGGAAAATCAATCATCTAAACAGTTAATCAATTTTAGTTTTTAGATTTCTCTCATAGCTATATTCATTGATTCCACTTAGGCATAGATTAGTCTTGTAACAATTTTCCAGCAATGAAGTATTATTCAGTTTTTCACTTTCTCTCTCTCTCTCTGTCTCTCTCTCTTAAGTTCTTTGAATGTTTATACATTCAAGAACCATCTTCATAGTGTTCATATTTCCGAGATTCATTGTTCTTATGAATTCAAGATTCATCTTCATCATTTCCCTTGAGTCATTCATAATCATGAGTGGCTAAACACCTTAGAGATTGAGGAGGAGGAGCTCTATTCATCATCAAGCTAATGGATTAACCCAACATTCTATTCAAAATCTGCAAGTTCTTCATCAAATTCAAAGGATTCTTTTTGTTTATTAATTCAAGAATCAAGTTCAACCGAGAGGTATAATTGGTTCTTACTTTGGTTTAACTTCTATACTAATTCATGAGATTAAACATATTATTAAATGGTTTGTGAAATTTTAATGTTGATGATTGATTGGATAAGTGACATAAAATCTGGTTTTGCATTAATATTGATATCATGAACTTGTTCAAGAATGATCTTTCACATTCGTTCTTTGCATTAGAGATAATGAATTGAATGAGTGTGCATTTATATGATTCTGTATTCTCATCACATAAATGATTGATTCGCTTGTTGTTTGATTCTTTGTCATGATCTTTAAAGATTTGATTTGCTGACGAGTAATTAGATCTTTCTTGTTTTGAATTGTTGAGTTTGAGAAAATAGGCATTCAAACATATTCAAGAATCATTCCATATTTCTTCATGTGACTTAGAGATGAGCATGTGATTTGATGTGCATCAGAATCTCTAATAATCTAATAGGGTTTGTATGAGATTGAATATGTGACATATTAATTCTTTCCATGAGATCTTGTTGATTGTTATTGATTTGAATCATGATGTGTGCATTATCTCCTTTCTTATTTAATTAGTCAAGAGATTGATGATTAATTAGGATAAAGAGAAACTAGATCACTAAGAGATTAGGATTTAGTTATATTAGGATTCATGTTGATTTGATAATAATTGCAGAAATTGAATGGTGAAATTTGGTTTATGAAATTAGTGATGAATATCTCCAATTCCTTGATCTTGTTCCCTTTTATTGATCTTTCCTTAATATTTGATTTGATTTGCATGATTAGTTGCTGTAATTATTTTATGAATTGAGTTCTTGCATGTTTTTTGATGATCTTTCTTGTTCTTTATTGATTACTTGTATAGTCTTGCATTAATTCTCGATTAATCACTTGATTTAATTAGAGAACCATATTAGTAATATTTCTTGATTCACCTTTCCTCGAGGGAATGATACCCACTCATTAGTGGTACTACTTGATCTGGTGCGCTTACCGGATTGTGACAAAAGAATTTGTCGCATCAGTGATCATCAGAACCTCAAGCCAAGCAACCAACACCAACGCCCAAGCGCCCAGCATCAACGCCCAGGCATTGCCACCAAAGTACCAAGCCAGCATCCAAGCCCACGCCTAGGTATCAGCACCAACGCCCAGGCGTGGGAAAACAAGTCAGAAATGCAAAGCATCCAAGCCAACGCCCAGGTACCAGCACCAACGCCCAGGCGTGGCAAAACATGTTTGAAACCAAGCCTTTAAGACTCATGCCCAGGCGCCAGTTTTGAAGTACAGGCGTGAGTCTGCTGTTAAATTGCAGAAAATTGTAATTTCATTTGTAATTTCATTTTAGATGAATTTGTAATTCATTTAGGTGATATAAATCTATAAATAAGTGGAAAATCAATCATCTAAACAGTTAATCAATTTTAGTTTTTATATTTCTCTCATAGCTATATTCATTGATTCCACTTAGGCATAGATTAGTCTTGTAACAATTTTCCAGCAATGAAGTATTATTCAAAGGCAACCTCCAGCAATTTGCCATCCAAAACTAGTGGAGCGGCAGAATAGTCAAAGGCAACCTCTAGTTAGAAGCTATCCCCAAACAAAGTAATTCCCCCTATGCCAAAGTCAATGAATGCTACAATCCATTCCTAATACTCTTGCTAACCCACATCTCTAAATTAGTACGAAACTACTCTAGTTGGAGTAGCTCTTTCACTATCCTTAATATGCTTCTCCAATATTAGTAACAACACGTATTACTGAAAAGTTGTCATCAAGATTAGGAACTGCAATAGATGAATAGTTGATGATAGATAGTTTCCTGAAGAATGCCCCATCACATGTGATCAATTGAACAAAGGAAGAAAATTAGTGATATTGTCTCTTGTAACATGAATACATGATGGAGTGACTTCTTATAACAAGTTCATAACCAATTGAATAGAGTAAGTCGATATAATCTTTCTGGATTTGAATAGCCAATGGAGTGACTTCTTATAAGCAAATGTATTAGCTCTTCTTCCATAAGGGTCCTCTAGTGTGTTTGTGCTGCTTATCCAAAACAATAGCTTCAAATTCAATAATAATGACTAATCAGTTTCTTGAATAGAAATAGTGGAAAACTTGTAAGCCTAATAAATCGAAAAACTTGTAGAATTTTTCAAATTGAAACCACAAATAGAAAACTAAAACTAAGAGCAATCTTAAACCTAAAACAAGAACCAAAATCACAAAAAATACAGCAAGAATAAAAACTAAAATCACAGCACCTAAAGATGTTCTTATATTTTTAAATTACTAGTTAGCACTCATTTTCTTAATGATATTCAACATCACAGCAGCAACAGCAAGCCGTAGCAACTAGCAAAAGCAAACAATGATATTCAATAGGGATAACTATTCTTTTAGTCACAAAGGTTTAGGGTCAAAATCAAATTAGTCACAAACATTTTTTCCTTTATTAAAATGGTCCATAAGGTTTAGTTTATGCTTAAAATCACCATTTTGGACCATTTTGTCCTTCTTGAAATTTTTTTATTTTTATAATTCTCAAAGCCAACAAGATCTCAATTCCAGAAGAGGGAGCATAACATCAAAACAAAAGAAAAAAGCCACAACATGAATATTGTCAAACAGTATGCCATCTTGCATTGTCCAACTCTCAATACCAATAGCGGCGATAGGCTTAAAATCATGCTTTTCAAGTTCAAAGTAATCTGCCTTTGGAATATAAATATGGCTTCCATATACCCTTAAAAGATTGATTGTCAATGAGAGGGGCGTACCACCATTTTTCCTTGTAAGCTGGATTCTACTTTGTTGGCCTCTTTCACTCACCACAACAACAGCAATAGCAACAAAACCTACAAAACCATCCAACATAAAAGGCTCCAGCTTTTATTTAAAGTATGAACCTTTTGCCTCCACGACCACACCCACAACAAAACGCAGCAATGGGGAGAGATTGTTGACAGTGAAAAATAAAAGAAGAAGAAGATACATAACTAACAAACAACAACAACAGAAAAATAGAAAATAACTAAAGAAGAAAAAAAATGAAATCAAAATTGGAGGTACCGATGGTGAGCCTTGCGAGATTTGGATTTGTCTAGGGTCATTTTTTAATTTTGGAAGTGTGAGAGAGCTCTGTATTGACCTATGAGGGAGATGGCTTCATTTTAGAGAGAGAAAGGGGGAGACAATAACAATAAAAAAACGGGTAAAAATGTCAAAATGTTTATTCAGAAATAAGTTAAAATGACCATTTTGATTTAAAAAAAGGATTTGTGATGAATTTGATTTTAATCCAAAACCTTTATGATTAAAATAGTAGTTATCCCTATTCAATATTTTAGAGTAATTATTTTAATAACACAGTGACATGGGCTAGACGGACACACTTTTTAGCAAGTGTACTAGTCGTTGAAGTAATAAAGTGATAGAGTAGAGTATCGTTCCCACAAGGAATTGTTAATTACTGAAATTAACTAAATTTAAATTCTATTTGGAAATTAAAAGCTTTAGAGTGAAGATGAAATTAATTCAAATACAAGAATTAGAAATTAAGAATTAAAATGAGATGAACGAATGCTAGGACATTTGATTTCACCTTATCATGGAATTGAATAGTTATATAATCATGTCATTCAACTTCTTTGTTATGATATCAAATTGGTTAAGTTTCCTAATATAGTTTCTAGCCTTTCTCAAGGTTAAGAGATTCTCTTAAACTCATATAGATGTATTAATCTCTTAGCTACAACTTATGTGAGTAAAGGATTATGTTTTGTGAAACTTGTGTAGAAACCACATAAATCGCGTTTGTCTATCTCTAGTTTTCGCTCAATTTATGGTGTTTATAATTAAAAGCATCATTTACAACTTCTTTCTCAAGTGTATTGTAAATCATCAAATCAATTAAATGGTGATCAAGCATCTAAAATCATTAAGATTGATTATAAACACATATGATTCTTAACAAATATAATTGAATGACAATAATAATTATCCAATTCACATAAAAGACTACATCATTGTCATAGCTAATATACTTAGCTCATAATAACATAAAAACAGAAAATAGAATTAAAGGATGAGAGAATGGTGTACATTATTGAAGATTGATGTTGGATGGTTGCTTGCAAGCTCTAATCTTCTGTAACTAATACTACTCTAAATGTATTTCTGTTTTATGTATGAAAATAGATGACAACGGGTCTCAAATTCTATGAACACATGGGATGATTTCAGCTCTAAATGAGCATTCACTTTTATAGAGTAGAGAATACATCATTTTCCACACCTAACATGCATATATTTGACAATAATAAGATTTTGGCTGCTGGAAATCTTTATTTTCTGCATATTAGCATTGAAATTCTCCTTTGGCAACTTGATTAGAAGACTTTAATGGTATTTGTAGCTGGAATTTGATAAAATCATGTAAATATGTTGATTTTCAGCATGTATTCTTCTCATTTTGGTCCATCAAGTTGCATTGTTGAGTTGTCATATTGAATTTCTGAACATTTGAGCTTGCTTAATTGATTTTTCTTCAATAGAATCTGAAAATTACACAAACATAGTCATTTATTTATTTTACTACTTTTACTAGAACTAATAAGTAAAATTATACATTTTACCTATTTTTATTAATTAAAAATCATTATTTAATACAAAAGATAGGTGAAAATAACTCTTATTAGAGAGTTATCACACAACAAGCAACAGATAAGAAAAAGAAGCACCAATAAATCAATCTCAAATCTAAGTTTAATTATTAAAAACAAAAAAGAGCAGCAGTAAATCATTCAATCGTCAATTTGAAAAACAAAAAAAGGAAAGAAGAAGGAGAGCATAAAGCTTCGGTTGGTCTACCTCCAGGCGAGGATGACAGCGTTCATATGACAGATCTTCAGACGGACAATGGAAGAGAATGCGACGGAAGGGACGATACACAGGAACGCAATAGATGGGACAACGCAGGGGAACTCAAAATAGACAACTCGTTCGCTGAGAGGAAGGCGAGGCTCCGGCAGGGATGGAGGTGCGGTGGCAGCGAGAAGGTGGATTAGGGTTAGGGCTTCCCGTGAGTGTGAGTGACAATGAGCAGCGAATGTGTTAGAATAGATTTTCCGAACAATCTTGCTTTTTGGCGTAGGGGTCATTTTAGAATAATGTAATACTTAATATTCTTTTGCCTAATATTGAAAAAGTTTTAAATGAATTTAATCTGAACCATTAGATTTTCTTTGAATATTATCCAACCATCTTCATATCATGGCGCATTAGAAGTGCTCAAAATACTTAAGCTGGTTTTAGACTAGGGGTGCACATGGATTGGGCCGGGTTTGACGAGACCCGAACCCGGCCTAATAGTATACCGGGTTTAACCTTTTAATTAAAGTATAAAGATGTAATATTTTATTATTAATTTCACTTTAAAATATATTTTATTTTAAAAAAGGACTTCGAGGTTGGACCGGGTGACCCGAAACAAGATCCGGACCCGGCCGTAAAATCACAACAGGCCAAAAACTTCAAATCCAACCCGACAAAATTTACTTCAGGCCCAGGTCGGGTTGCGGGTTGGTCCAGATCCTGTGCACCCCTATTTTAGACGAACCCTATATAGAGAACGTAGTCCTTAGATTTGACTATGGCTGTAGTAATTATTATGCATATAATAAACTCAATTGCTTGTTGTCAAGGGCTATTATAATTAGGGTTGGTGACTTGGTGTGATAATAATCTTGCTAATAATCATAATTGAATGCCTGAGAAAATTTTTGCCTTACTTTATTGGGGTAGGATTTTCTCATATAGTTATTGTTATTTTGTTAACGAGTTTAAACTTTAGGAAGCGTTTTAGATATAATTGGAGAACTCCGATGTTCCTTCATTTTTAGCCGTTGATCTGAATCATATATATTTTATAATTAAATTCAATTAAAATCAATGGTCGAAAATACAAGAACATCTGATTCCCAATTATACCAGAAAGATTTCTTAAACTTTTTATTTCATGAAAGTAGTGATGATTGGATCCGTAGTTCTATACTTGCATAGTTGGAATAACATAGTTGATATATATAAATCCTAGTTTACAATTCTGTTAGAATGATACCTTATCAAAAATATCTTTTAAGGAAAAATAAATGAAAAAAAATATGTAGCCATAATTTGGTAGCTATTATATTTTTAATTTATTTTGGGCATTTTCTTTATTATTTATAGATTGTTATTGAATTAACAATAGTGTTACGAAACTAATATTAAGGAATCATTAATTAAGTTATCATCCAAAATTAAAAAAAAATTACCATTCGAAATTGAAAAATATTATCATCCAAACATAATAAAGTGATCATTAAGAAAATATTTGAGTTATCTTCGTAACTCATCTACTATCATCACCAAGTACATTGACTTAAAAATATATGGACTTCCAATACTTTTGTTGAACTAAATGCAAGTTGTTCACATGTTCTGGTGTAACATAATGGAACATTTTGTTTCAAGAATTTTCTATCAACAAGATATAATATAAAAAATTTGGACGGCATTGATGAGTGAGATTGGACTTAAGTGGACAACAGTAAAAGTGAATGCACGTTCGATGTGCTACGGGTCCCTCCCTAGGGCATTATAATTAGAGGTGACAATATTAACCTTATTCCGGATATCCAATCCTACCTAACTCGTTCAGATTGGGTTGACAACTCTACCCACAACGAATCGGGTTGAGGACGGAGCATATTTGTGGGTAGTATTAAGGTTTAGACTCAACCCTACCCGTCCAACCTGCACCTCATATATAATACATAATTTTTTAAAAAATGTTAGTATATAGAATACATGACCTCTTAGTTATACAAATAGCCCTTACCCACTCAACTATGACTTCAATTTGTAGTAATTATACATTGAATATGTAAAAGTCTCTTCCATTTACTTACATTTATAAATATGAAATTTTAGAAACCCTAATTTCTAAATTTAAACCTCTCATTCCATACTCTTTTGTGGCAACCTTAATTTCTCTAACTCTCAAACAGTTATAGAATATCAAGAACATCATATTTTCCCGTTCTCTTTCAAATCCTAAGCATTGAAGCAGTCCTCGAAACCTTACGTCGTGGCCCAACCCTTACCTTCGTGTCGTGCCATCGCAGCCCTCTTCTCATCGCCGCTTCCTCTTATCACGTCGCGGCCTCACTAGTCGCAACCCGTGGATTGAGTGAGGGTAGGGTTAGGGTTGGGAGGTTCTCAACCTGCAAGTAAGATAGGGTTAAATTATAAATGAAATATCAATTCGCGGATAGGATTTAGGTTGTGACTAAACCCTACCCTACCCTACCCATTGCTAGCCCTAATTATAATGAAGCTGAAAGTTCCCTCTTCATCCAAGCCGCGTGGGGCACTTATACTTTTGAGCTGCTTAAGTTAAAGCCATCTTATTGCTGTGATTTCCATATACGGGTTGAGCCTTGTCCATTAATTTTGTTGATTTTTGGCACATGAAATTAAAAAATGTTGAAATTTGACTTAAGTAATCATATGAATATTTTTGTCAAATGTGACTTTTGGGATTAACTTTTTTTGTGACTAAAAAAACACACAGAAAATAAACTAGCATTTTACAGCGTAGGTGGCGGGAACATCGCACGACATGTTGTGCATACCAGACAGGGGCTCTAGTAGCTCAACATAATCGACGTTCATATTGAAGGCTTTCCTGGCAAGAAAATCAGCAACGGTGTTGGCGGTTCTCTGTATAAGCACGACTTCAGCATTCCAATTCCAGTGAAGCACCTCATGTATTTTAATGATTAAGTCATTGTCTGCTGCATGTTCTTGTTTGCTACTTGATTGAGTAGCGAGAAATGCATCTAAACTGTCTGTCTTGCAAGAAGCATCATGGAAGCCACATTCCCAAGCCAAAACTAAACCTCTCCAAATAGCAAAAAGCTCACCTCGTAAAACAGAACTAGGAGGTAAAATTCCAAGACATCCTTTAACCCGCATATTGTCTGAATCTCTAATAACACAACCGAACCCAACTTTGAAATGATTATGAGACATACTGGCGTCACAGTTAATTTTAACAGTATTACCATGCAGAGGGGTCCAATCAACAAGGAAAGACAAAGGAATAGAAGCAGGTTGCAGATGATAGCATAATTTGAGCTCTTTTGCTAAAGATTCACATAAGGATTTTACCCTTAAAGATGACCATACTTCATCCGGATTGAAGATGGAATTATTTCTATCATGCCATATCCACCAAATTGTGGAACAGAAGGTAAATTCATCATTTTGAGTACCACTCCGAAACCATCTTTCCACATCCATTGAGCTCGCCATATCAAAATCAGACATATGCAATTGATCCCAAATAGGTTGAGCTAGGGGACAATCTCTAAGACAATGAACAACAGACTCCGGATACAAATTACATCTAGGACAAAGCTCAGATATAGCCATACCTCTCTTGTATCTGAATACATTAGTAGGAAGAGCATCATGCAAGCAAAGCCACATGAGACATTTAATTTTCTCTGGCACTCTCAGTCTCTAGATCCATAGCCAATTAGCAGAATCTTGCCACATAAAAGTCCTTCTAGCCATCCACATGTAACCCTCTCTAGCTGAATACACTTCTGAAGATGAAGGGGACCATACCCAAGATGGAGTAGCCCTAGTTGTAATGTCAGGCTAAAAAGTACTGATAAAATTCTTCAACTCCTCAGAAATCGGAGTGCACATCGTGTCAAATTTCCAACCAACTCCGCTCCAAACATCTCCAATAGTAAGGCCAGTGTCAGAAATATGAATGTAAGGTACCTGTTCCCCAAGACAACCATTGGGTAGCCAAGAGTCAAACCAAAATGACTGAGTAAGAGCACCAATATGCCAAGTAAAACCATCTTTTAATTCATGTAGCACAGAGACAATGCTTTTCCAAACATGTGAGCCTTGTTTAGCAGACAAGGAATGCCAATCCTTCTTGCTAAAATTATATTTATCTGACAGCAGTTTAACCCAAAGTTTACCTTCCTGCTGCAGTAATTGCCAAGCAAGCTTACCCAATAGAGAGATATTGATAGACCTCGAGTCTCTAATACCCAGACCACCAAACTTGCGAGGAATTGCAGTCTTCCTCCAATTCACCAAGCTCAGATAGCGCCCCTCATTTGTACCCTTCCAAAAGAAACAACGCATAACAGAGTCAATTTCCTTGCAAGTCTGAGAAGGAAAAAGAGAAACCTGCATCTGATAAATAAGAAGAGATGAAGCAACAGATTTAACTAGACGCAACCGGCCAGCTTTATTTAAAAGTCGCCTTTTCCAACTAGATAACCTGTTACAAATTTTATTCACCACCTCAGAAAAGTGAGCCCAAAAAACTCTGGAATGGTTAAGATTGACCCCAAGATATTTTTCCAAATCTTGTGTGAATCTAATGGAAGAGATTCCAGTAAATATATCCTTTCTTCTCCTCGTGACATTAAGAGAACAGCGAGCCTTGGATTTTGCCAAATTGACTTTCATACCCGATGCACGACAAAAAGTATTTAGCACATTCATAACTAATGAGACTTGCCTTTTCTTAGCTTTGCAGAAGAGAAGTAGATCATCCGCAAACATCAAGTGGGAGATTTTAGGACCACCACCAGAGACCGCCACAGGTTCCCAATCACCTTTCTCAACCTTATCATTAATAAGACAAGCCATTCTTTCCATGCACATAACAAATAAATAAGGGGATAGAGGGTCCCCCTGTCGAATGCCTCCCTTGGGGCTAAAACTATCCAATTTAGCACCATTCCAAAGAATAGAGACAGCGGAGGATCTGATACAAGTCATGATGAGGTCAATAGTTATCTGAGGGAAGCCAAACAACTTAAGAGTCTGTTGTAAAAAGTCCCAATCAACCCTGTCATAAGCCTTCTCAAGATCAATCTTGAACCCAATCACACCCTTCTTAGACTTGGTTTGTTTCATGAAATGTAAAATCTCTTGGGCAACTATTATGTTATCAGGAGCTCCTCTTCCTGGAATGAAGCCCCTTGCAAAGGACCAATAATTTCATCAAGGAAAGGAAGCAGGCGATTAACTAAGATCTTAGTAATAATCTTATAAACCACATTGCAAAGGCTAATAGGTCGAAAGTCCTTCATATGAGTAGGAGAGTCAATCTTAGGAATTAGAACAATGAGAGTTTCCAACATTAAAGGATTAACACGCGCACCTTCAAAAATCTTCTTAATAGTCTGCCAAATATCAAAGCCCACAATATTCCAATTTTTTCTTTTTTGTCGAAAGCTGAATAATACTAAAGAACATAATAATATAAAATTATCACATTTAAATTAATATATATATAATAATTATATATTTATGATATCTATTTATTTATTCCAGCAATAACTAACAAACATTAAATAAAAAATTTAACTATTTTGACTTATTTTTATTATTTCCAAAATATTTTTCTTTTTGTTAAAAGGTGGTTAAATTTATTAGGAATTAATAAATGAACACCTTCAAGCAAACAAAAATGCGCATGATGTATTGCAAGTGCCAGGTGCCCTGATGGCATTTTAGCTTTTTTTTCTTTTTTCTTTTTTTACACAAAAGGACTTAAATAACACAACGGTTGATGGTCATATACTCATATGAGTCAAATTAGTAAAGAGTAATGTTATAGAACTAACATTGAGGGACCATAGGGAGCCAACAAGTGTAATTAGGGAAATAATGAATGGTAAAAAGGGAAAGAGAAAAGAGGAAAAAAACTTATTTGCCATTTATTGGCTAATAAACTATGGGCTCCCTAAACTTTCTCATTAGTAAAATATGATGTTAGCATGAAACTAAAGGATAAAATAAGATTATGTGGTTAAAATAAATTTCTATTTTATTATGTAAAATTATCACTGTAAATGTACAACAAAGATATTAAAATATTATTGGCGTTATTTTTAGATTAATCATAATAATTTCACCGAATTTTTTTATTTAGTCCATACTGTTGGGCATCGCGACCATGACCCATGGAGAATTAAAATAGAGAAGTAGGAAAGAATAATAACACAATCACAACACAAGAAAATTAACGTGGAAACCAGAAACATGGAAAAAACCACGACCGTTGCCAAACAACAACCAAGAAAATATTATGGAACAATGATTACACCATACATCACAATATTTTCTACTCCGGCACCAAGCACTCTCACACTGTCTCAATGACTACACCCTCTACACTCTTACAAGAGAAAACTCTAAAGTAGAAGAATGAATTTAAAAGTCATACAATGTGTATTGACTTGTTACAAATAAAACTCTCAACTTAAGCCCCTATTTATAACATAAAGGCCCACTCACACTTCTTACATCAAGCGATGTAGGACTTCTAATACATACTATTTTCAACCAAACCCAACAATCTCCACCTTGATTGAAAAAAATAACATTGTTAACACTAACAATTATAGCTCTATAGCTATCACACTCCACCATAAAAAGTGCATTCACTTAGAATTAGCCAATTCTAAGAATTTCATCGGCACATGTCAAACAAACCTTGCTGAGACTATGGTGTTGCTTCCATGTTGGCTTTCCTTAGAAGTAACTCAGCCATCGACATAACTCCACCATCACACAACTTTCATCAACCGCCAACCAATGCTCATGTGTAATTGTGGACCCGCTAACAGCTTATCATCTTCCATGGCAGTGCGGACCTACCAAAAGGATACATCTCTCAAGATTTCAGAGGATATCATCTTATCTCTCAGAAATAGGGAAAAAACCACGACTGTTGCCAAACAACAACCAAGAAAATATTATAGAATAAGGATTACACCATACATCACATCACAATCTACTCTGGCACCAAGCACTCCCACACTGTCTTAATGACTACACCCTCTACACTCTTACAAGAGAAAACTCTAAAGTAGAAGAAGGAATTTAAAAGTCATACAATGTGTATTGACTTGGTACAAATAAAACTCTCAACTTAAGCCCCTATTTATAACATAAAGGCCCACCCACACTTCTTACATCAAGCGATGTGGGACTTCTAATACACACTATTTTCAACCAAATCCAACACATACATATATTTTTTGTTTAAATTATATCCATGTATTATATCAAAATTTGCATTGTAATTAAATCCATGTGACGATAAAAATATTAAATATAACTAAATATTCGAGTATACTCCTTTAGAGTTTGTGCTCTAAAAAGGGATATATTGACTTTTGGAAGAATGAACAAAAACACACATGAATTATTACACGGCAGACAAAAGTACATATAATTTTTTTTAATAACCTAAATATACACATGAATTTTTTAATGACCCAAATGTACATATGAAATATTTTATTATTGGACAAAAGTACACATAAATTTAAAAAATTCATGTGTACTTTTATCTCTTATTAGAATATTTCATATGTACATTGGGTCATTAAAAAATTTATGTGTACAATTGATTCATTAAAAATATTCATGTGTACTTTTATTCACCGTGTAATAATTTATGTGTATTTTTGTTCATTCTTTATTATTGCATCGAAATATTCTGTTATATTTAATTTTTTGTTGTGTTAAGGATTTTGTTACAAAATTTGATATGGTACATAGATCTAGTTAAAAAAAAATATAACAATTTAATTGAAAATTCGATATAATTATAAAAATAAAGTAATTACATTTCATTTTAAGATAGCTATATATATTTGGAATAAATGTTGTTTTAAAATGTATCAATTTGAATTTGTGTATAGATTAAAAGATCCTACCTGAGTAATTTCATAAGAAATGATTGTGAAGGGTATGTTAACTCTCTAGAGGCTTGTATTGAAGGATAAGGAAACTATTTCAGTCATTTATTTAAGAGAAAGTCTTGAGAGCCAACATTAGGGAGACAATAAGGAGTCAATATCATTTTTCTTTCTTTTTTCTCTCCTCTCTTACCACTCACTATTTCCCTAATTACACTTATTGACTTCCTATTGGTCCCCTAACATTGGTCCCCTAACATTGGTTCCCTAACATAATTCTTTATTTAAACATCAATTTTAGCCGCTAACCAAAATTTGGCGTAAGTTGTAGCTAGGATTGTCAAACGGGCAGGTTTGGTCCATTTTGGCTCGACCCATTTAGCCCGCAAGTTAAACAGGCTTGTTTAGCCCAGTTACGGGCTATAATTTTTCTAACTCAGCCCATTTATTACTATTCCGACTAGTAAACGGGTTGGCCCGTTAATTAATTAATTAATTATTTTTTAAAAAAAGTAATTTAATTTTTAAATTTTAAAAATTACTTTTGACAAAAAAACACCTATTTTTAGTCAAAAAATCTTAGAAAAAACAAAATATTTTAGTTAATAGATCGGGTTTTCGGGTTGAATAAGATAAAATAAAGGAAAAAATGCTATTTTTAAAAAATAAATAAAAAAATTAAATAAACGGGCAGCCCGTTAAGCCCACGAGATAGCCTGTTTAAGCCCGGGTTTTAAACGATCCGAGTTCAGAGACAAAAGTTCGTCCGTTTAGACGGATAAACAGGCTGTCCCGACGGATTTATTGACCCATTTTGACGGCCCTAGCTGCAGCTGGTTATTTACCACCCTTACAATATGCTTTCACGATCCATTTGGAATTTTCACACTCACTATATAACAAAATCATTCTGGACAACCTAATCGTACCTATGAACATCATGTTCTGTTTTGTGTAGGGAAACATGTGATAATTTTTCATATATAATCATTATGAATATTATTTACATGAAGTTATATATGTTAAGTTAATTGGTAACTTTAGGTTACGAATAATTGTCATTGTTCATTAAAAAAAAATTAGTCATATAAAAATAAAGGGGTGGTGTGCGGTTAGGAAATTCATTTTTATTTCTTGGAATATTATTATAACGAATATGATTCCTACTAATCATATTACCAATTATATATGATTCCCCATGTTTGGTTGATGAAAGTAATATTTATGGAATGTTTGTAATATGCATGATTCTGAAAATCGATTTGAATCGACCGGTCGAGTCGAAAATCCTCATAAAAAAATGGTTCAATTTACTAACTAGAACCACTTATCAGAAATTTGTCTTTGAACCGTCGAACCAAAAGGAACCGTCTAATCAAAACGAACCGAGACTCGTTAGGTTTTCTGATTTTGAAAAAAAAATGAAATCCCTCTCCCTCTGTCTAAAATCCAATTTCATTCTCTCTCGATCACAAATCAGTGGAGCAGCAACGGCGACGGCCATGGTGACAACGATGAAGAACAGCAGCGGCGGCACCGTTCTCTTTCTCGCCGTGTTTCTCTCTCTACAAAATGGAAACACCGCCTTCCTCTATTCGTTCCATGTCTTGTTTCTTTTCTTTTCTTCATTGCCCAACTTCTTTCTTTGTTTCTCTTCACTGTTTGTTTTTTTTTTAATGAATGGTGTGAGTGTGTATTTATGTGTTATTTTTGTTTTTTTACGAAGAGCGTATTTATGTGTTTAATTGTAGGATTAGAAATTTTTGGAAGAATGAACAAAAGTACACATGAATTATACGGTGGACAAAAATACATATAAATTTTTTTAATAACCCAAATATACACATGAATTTTTTAATGACCCAAATATACACAGTACACATGAAATATTTTAATAATGGACAAAAGTACATATGAATCTTTTAAATTCATGTATACTTTTATCCAAAGATAGAATATTTTATGTGTACATTTGGGTCATTAAAAAATTCATGTGTATATTTTGATCATTAAAAAAATTCATATGTACTTTTATTCACCGTATAATAATTTATGTGTACTTTTCTTCATTCTTTCAAAAAAAATTTTTTGGGATACTAGGATTAAATACTTTTAGGGTTGGATTTGATTACCACCATTTGGGCTAAGTATAGGCCCAACATGTAAATTTTAACTTTCTAGCTTCTAAGCCCCATAAAAAAAACACCAAAAGTATTAAAAAAAAAAACACCACAAGTAAATAAATTTGACTTTTTTTTAAATTTGTATTTTATTTTTTATTTTTATTATTATAAATTAAAGTTATTATAAATTAAAGATTATAGAAGACATTTTTTCAAATAAAAAATAAAAATTAAGACATAAAATATAATTAAATTGATAAATATAATACATCTATTTTTTGTTATTTAGATATTGTTTTTTTTATTTATATAGTGTATTTGAGTGAGCTTATAATACTAAAATCTTTTTATTAATCAAGACTTATTATTTTTATTTTTTCCCATGACTATATGATATTTACTATATTATTTTTCAATAAATATTTGTATTCAATAATATTAACCAGTATAAACTAATTAATGAATTATTAAAATCCGAAAATAATAGTTATTTTAATATAAAAATACTTAATATTGGCTTTATGTATTACAGTTGAGGGAGACTATAACACTTTAATTGGTTTAGTATTTTGAATTTGGATTACATTTTATTTTCAAGGTCTATATCATGATATAATTATATTTTATTGTATTTATTATTTTATTTTATATATTATTTTATTATAAAACGATTATTTCGATTAAATCTGCAGTTGAACTGGTAAAATCATTAACCGATAACTCAAATAGTTCAATAATCGATCGAGTTTTCAGAACAATATGCCTAAGAATGTTATTTTGATGTGATTAAATTTATTTTCTATAGTTATATTATACAATTTGTCAAAATGTCCTTAACCATTCAAATTTTTATTTTTATTTAAAAATTCTGCTAGTATTAAATATCTTTAATTAAAGGTATTTTTTACTCTAATTTTTTTTAAAAAAATTAAATACAAATTAAATATATTCAATTATTATTATTATTTGTATCAATTTTTTTCTTAAATTCACGAAAATACTGCTAATGTTAAATATGTTTCAATTGACTTTATTTTTAAAAAAAAAAAGTTACAAATAAAAAATATTTTTATGTCAAATTTTTTTTCAAATTTACAAAATCCCTAATATTAAATATATTTCCAATGACTATTTTTTTAAAAAAAATACAAACATAATTAAATATCATTACCTTTTTCTATCGAAATAAAGTAGTAATTTTTTATACTAATTTTTTTAAAATATATATATATATATATATATATATATATA
>JASCZI010181526.1:1636-20603 GCA_036250425.1 Stylosanthes scabra
GGTCTCCTGACTACTGTTATTGTCTGTAGCAGCCTTTGGGGGAAAAAGCAGTGTCTGTTCTGATAGTAGTAATAAGCATGCCTGAAAGCACTCTTGTTGCTGCCAAGTGCCAACATAAAAAAGATGCACACCTTAGAACTTGCTTTGGTAGAGAGAGAATCTTATGGGAAATCCACAATCTTTGCCTTCAAATTGCAAAGTTTTGACACAATGAATAGTGTAAGGAAGGAAGGAAGGAACAGAGAGTGAAGGAAAGAAGTGATAGGCATAGCAATGAGATTGAACTGGTTGAGTTGGATACTAAATGAAATGAAATTAGTTTAATCAAATCATGTAAATGAGACAAAATGTTGGTATCCATAATCACTTAATCAGGCTCTTGTACAAATTGTTCATTCCATTGAATTTTAAGAGGATGTTCGTTTGTGTTGTCTGTTTGTGTGGTGTGGGCCCTTATTCCATGAGCTAGAAAACCAGAACCTCAATGAATGTTTCCCAGTAATAAGAGAGGGATGGTGTGGTCATTGTCATCCTTGTAAGTAACCCCCAGTTTCTCTGCACCTAGAAAACAACCTTGTCACCTCTTTTTACTTCTAAACTCAGTTCATTTTCAAGTGCAGATAGAGATAGCAACAATGCACATGCTAATTGAAATGTTCTTTTGAAATTTAAGTATATATATTAACAATTTAACATATTACAAGCCCCACAGAATCGGAGTCAGGAGTGTGATGGTTATGATTTAGCTACTTATAATATTATCAACTTGCATTGCTGCTAATCTGCTATTATTAGCAAGGAAAATCATATTCCATCAAATAAATTAATTAATTAAATGCAAAACAAGCAGTGATTAATATGAGTTGACTTTGATACTCCATTCACATCATTTTTATCTTCCTCCTCCTCAATAAGTTGCATCAAATAAATCAGCAGAAAAGAGATCCAATCCATAGAGGATAGAGCATAGTGGGAATTGAAGAAGAGATAGATGGAGAAGCAGATTACTAATGTGAATGAATATGAGAGTTCTACAATTATGGTTTGACTTCCTCCATATATAAGGTTTCCTTTCAGATTTGCATTGCCAGAACGAAAACCGCTCATCATGAGGGATCCAAAGATAAGGTTTGGTTGTGACTAGTGACGTTTTGATGCTATATAAGAATAAAATAACATGTTTGATTAGCTTGCATTGCATGCAGAATAATGATAGTAGTTGTATTAATATTGAGAGTAATAACATTAATTAATTATTATGGATGGCATGACGTGTTGTTAGCAGGATATGGATATCAAATGGCTTCAAACAATTACTTCATTGCCAATTCTGCTCAAGCATTAAGCAAGCAAGTATGGATTTTAATTTCTGTTTGTTTGACTTGTTTTTGTATGTAGCAAGGATAGCAGTAGAAAATGGAGTTGCTGGAATCATTTATCTGCTTCTCCTTCACTCCAATCTATAACTCGTAACCACATTCTTAATCGCACTCTTTCTACCTTATGATACCATAATTTTGTATTACTGTATGTATGTCTTCCTTCTAAGCATTACTCCAAATTAAATTGCTTAATCAACTTAAATTACTTCTTGTTAACCACACGTTTTTTAAATTTCATTTCCTAGTTTTAATGGGAGGTTTGAAAAAGAATATGAAGTTGCAGTTTACGTTACCTTATTAAGTCGTATAGTTATTAATTATAGGCCTATCTCTATGTTTTGCTTAAGCGTATGTTACAAGCTAAGTCATATACCAATATAGAAGTTAGAAGACGATTATGTATCTGATATTAGCCATTTCAATTAGATTTTCTCCCCTTAAGGGCTTAAGCTCATTATGTATATAGATGATGAAGCTAAGTTGCATTGCTTAAAAGGTAAATACGATCAGATTCATATGCATGCGTTGATATAATAAATTCTACCATAAACCGAAAGTATACGTAGTCATCCAACCAACATGACCACAAACTAAAAAAGACTCTCATTATTGCTAAATACCAAACTATATTTTTTTAATAAAAATTTACTTGTGGTACAATAATAAGATAAGGATTTTGACGTTTTCTTAACATATTTTTTTCCCGATATACAGAATTTGAAAACACATGAATAGATGCATATACACAAAAATTTATTTTATTTTAAAAGCTCTAAAATCTCCTAAGTCATGGTATCTTTTTGGGACTAGGTTACTAATAGCTTCACCTAAGGAGTGAATGAGGGGTGCCAAAAGCAACCTAAAAAAATACTCCAATGCTCAATTTCAGCAGAGGTTACGGAATGAGAAAATAAGATAACCTCTTTCTTTTATAGTACAGCTTGGTGCCATTGGCAGTAAAATAGAGTTATTACCATTAATGATGTGCATTGATGTTGAAAAGATATTATATATTTATATTAGTGGAGTGATTTCATAACTGCTACACTTTAGCATTTAGGCGGCTTCTAAAAGGTCCTGATCAGAGGAATCCAAAATGAAATTATCCCTTGAGTTATAGATGTTAATTAGGGTTCGACCTTTTTTTTTTTGGGCCATAAAACAGGCCAAACCTTTTTTCATATTAGGCTTAGATTTATTTTAGGTCTAAAGTGCACCCTAAATATTGAACCTCAAAGTTATTGGACTACTAAGTTCTGGGCTTAAAGTTTGTTCAGAACAGGACCCATGTTAGCACATAAGCAAAACTATAATCTAAAAGATTATCTAATATTAGAAACAAATAAACAAAAGGTAAGAATAAATTAAACCTTGTAACCATTAAAAAAAAACAAACAAAAAAACAGAAACAAGAATATGAACAAAGAGATATTTGATATGTATTATACATGTAGTAGTTTCATACAAAATAAGAAACAATACTCATTAGTTGGTAGGTTCCTGCTATATATATATATGATCTAATTAATTAAATTATAATAGCTATAGCTAGTGATGGTGGTAAGGGGAAGCTTCTTGGATTCGATTCTTTCTCTTCTGTAGGAACCTTTGCAGTGACCTTTTCATGGAAAGTCCAGTGCCAGTAATAGGAGTAGTGTTATTACTATTATTATTATTATTATTATTATTATTATTATTATTATTGGATTGTTGGTGCAGTAATAATGATGATGATGAAGATGGGTCTGATGATGATGATGATCCCGTTGTTGTTGTTGGTGGTGTCCTAATAATATTGGCCCTCTTATTTGCAAGCATTAAGATTGATTTGGCCTGCATAAACGTGATTCACATGAACCCACTAATTAGTCTCATCAAACGATTAAAACAAGTCTATTCTCTACTTTAATTTTCCTATTCTAGAGAATATTAATAGAGATAGACGTAAATAATTGACCTTATATTATTATATATAATAGTGCTGTAGTGCAGTGCTTAAATATAAAGATTCTCTTTTTAAATGTATGTATCATATACATATACGACGATGAAGACGACTAACAATGCAAATGGACTAGCTAGTTTAATTTGGGTATTGGTCTTTACAAAGGGTACCAAGTACAAATAATAGGGCGACTTAGAACATTATATTATGAAAACGATAGATGCGTGGACCACTACTACGACTATAACTAACATTCATACATTGAATTATTATTCAAACTTTGAAGTTTCTAGGAAGCTTGCTAATTTCAAGAAAAATTAATTTAATTGATATTAATAAAGGATTTATTTAGTGTATACCATACCTACTGCACTGTCTTTCATTTTTGATTTTCCCATAAACCACCAACTTGTTGCATTGTCGGTGTGTCAACTAGCTTACTATATTATTTGTTAGTGTATTTATATGTTTATACATATTTCTGTGTAAAACTAAATATCTGTCACCACGCGGTTTCATACACCATATTATTTATTTTAATTAAGTAGATATAAACAAATTGAAGTTGAATTTGTGCTATAAAATTACAAGCTAGAAAAACATACAAAATCTGAAACGATTTAATTTTCTGTGATCACTAAACGATTACTCTAATTAGGCATATGCGAACTATTTCAGTATATTATTGTTGTCTCCAAACTTGTAGTGATAAAATTTCAAATCTGTGCGATATATTGTATTTAGCGTAACTAACAAACAATATTGTTTAATGTAATCTATATGGAGAAGATAGAGAGGTAATTAACAAAGCAACAGTATTCCTAATTAATGACTTATTTGAAAGTAATCATATTGTAGGTAGCTAATAACTAGTTGTATATTAGAGGAGTAAGAATAATAAGATAGAGAGCAGAAGGAAGAAAGAAATATATAAGAGTAAGTTATATATATATGTACCTGAAGGTCTGTAACATGAGAAACAGAAATCTTTCCGTCGTAGAAAATTGTAATCTGGCGTTGGTGGTGGTCCTCTTGCTTTGGGGTGTGGCCGGAATCATAGGGAGGAAAGAGCCCAAGTTCCAAGTTGCAATAATTTCTCCTCATCATCTGAATATATAATTATTAGAGATAGATAGATGGAATGAGAGAGAGAGAGATGTTGGAAGTATATAGAAGAGGAAGGAGGAGGAGGAGGAAATGGGAAAAGCGAGCGATGTTAATGTTATTGGCAAAATGAAAGGAGATGGAACGAAGAAGAAGGAGAAATGGAAGCAACACATACACACACGCAAAGCACCACACTTAAATAAAACTATTTCGGCGGGCTTGCGCTGTTACTTTGCCTTCTCAAATCTTATTATGAATCAATTTCAGCACGTGTTCCATGATTATTATTACCCTACCAACTTGCTTTCTCAATTCTCATTTTATTTCCCACGTTTTTAGTACTCACACCTCAAAACACACACTACCTCTCCGCCTGCTTAATCAAAAGTCAAAACATACATCCTTTTAATTTGCTATTCTAATTAACTTGTATTATTAACGACACGACCTCCTCCTTTTTAATTCTAATTCTAATTTTGCTAATCTTTCGTTCCTTTACTAATTCCTGGTTAGAGTACACTTGTTTTCTCCATGAGGTGCCGTCTCTACTACCTTTATAACTGTCAATCAATTATCAATAACTCAATATTTGCAAATAAAATAAAGTTGCCTGCATTTGTCTTAGACTATTTTTCTGTTTATTTTGCACAAATTCACAAATATTGTTCATCACCATATGATTTAATAATTTTCTAATAATGACATATAATATGGACATAAGGACATACAAACTTGTATATAATGGCTTGGTGTGGACGTACTTGTGAGCATGTCGTCTCAGCCTCTTGCACTCCTTATATACATACACACTCTAATCTACACATATATATATATATATATATATATATATATATAATCTCTTCTTCAATCCAAGTTGTGATGCCATTCTTTACACAGATATTGGTTGAATATTATTAATCATTAATTAGGTGCATCTATTCATATATAATAACTTTTAAAATAATATGTTATATATATTTTTTAATAAAATATTTTTGGTATTTTATTATTATACAACTATATATACATGAGTGTTAGTATGAATTTGTAAGGAATAATTTAAAAATAGTAATATTAAATGAGCAAGAGATGTGGATCAGAAGTAGGTTGTGATAATTTTCAGTACCTAACAAGAAGCAGATCTGATGGAATCAACCAAGAACATGCAACAAGATCCAATTAAAGCAACAAGTAGAAGACCAGATATATTTCATTTCCTTTCTTTTCTTTTGTGCTGGTTAGCCACGCCACGCACCAAACAGTAAGTAGTTTGATTTGGTACTTAGCTTAAAGTCTAGTACATAAATATGTTTGATTTGGTTTCGAAATCAATCTCATCTGTTCTGTTTGACAACGCTTCACTTTCACATGTTTAAAGCAAAATGAGCTGCATGGGCTTCACACATCTAAGTTATTTCCATCATCCACGACATTATTATGTCCTTATTAACAAGGGAATGTGAAATGCTATAATCCGACACAAGCATTTTCGTTTTCCAATCTCAGACAATTTCATATTTAAGCAAACATCTGGCAGAGACAGAGAGAGAGAATATTCCATTGGCATTAACTATGATTGAGTGTTGTGACTAGTGAATACATTTCGTGATGTTTACCAGTTATCATAAATTAATCATGAATCAACAAACAGTGCTTAAGCAGAGTATAAGTATTACAAAGTCAACCTACAAGTTTACCATCATCGATCACCTCTTTTAATCTGGCAACCTACAACTTTTGTTATTAAATCATGAAAAACAATTCTTCTGTATCTATGAGTTATGACCAAGGCCACTTAGCATCTCTCCATCTAAACCACCTGCCTTTTGGACTTGTTTCACCCAAACAACAACCATGCTCTTTTCCTCTTTCTCCACCCTCATCACTCAATCCACAACATTGCAGCTTTTTATCCCTTTTCAAAGCCTCTTCTCTGTATGTGGGAACTGTATATCTAGGGTGCTGCACAAAAGCCACATTTTTCCACCACAATTTTATAGCCTGCAACAAGAGCAAGATTGTAACAGGATGAATACCACCTTCCCCTCAATACAAGCAATCAAAATAATATCAATAGAATACATGAAAAGAATTCTTCAACAGGTTGAAATGAGTTCATTTAAGTTGTAAGTTTTGCTTTGGCTTCTCTGATTTATTCAAACAAAGCAAGGCTTAAAGTCATATCCTCACAAAATTGGCAAAACCCATCCTTGCTATAGCTACACCTTATACCATAGCAGACATGTTATACAGAATGATATAAACATATAGTCTTCATCTATCATCAGCATCTTAACTTCATTGTGAGGCAGATTTACATAAACTTTCTTTTGTTGCACTATTTTAGCAATAATTAAGGATGGCTGGGTACAGGAAACTTATCAGCTGTCAGCGTGAAACAGAATTTGCAGCAAATACTTACATGAATTAGAAACACAGTTAACGGGGGGGTGTAGCAAAAATTGAGCTTACATGCCAATATATCCAGACCGCAACCTTATGAGGCATCAACCAAAAGAAAATTGCATGATCTGATTCTGATGATGATGGCAATCTTTTGGCTATTAGACTGGCAGTAAAATAGTTTCCAAGGTCAGGGTGATGAACTGAAATTGAAACGGTAAGACTCTCTCCAGGATCACTAGCTTTAATATTCCAACTGCCGAGCATATCCTACCGAAAGCAGAAAGCAGTGATAAGTCATAAGTAATACATGAGAAATTATGTAAAAATTTAGAAATGTGCAGAGGTTAAACATACCATGAAAGGACTAACATGCAAAGCTTTTGCCACAAGGTCAGAGTGTGGATTGAAAATAAAAGATACTCTTTCAGCCCATGGTGTGTTTGTTACCTGAAACAAAGGGATTGATAGTAAGCAAGGTGAGCAGAGAGCAAAATTGGCACAAAAAGCCCCTATGAAATTGGAGGCACCTCAGCAATGCACTTTTTCAAAGATGTACAAGTGCCTTGGACATGATAACAATAGTAGACACTTAAAGGATTCTGTTGATATCCAACGCTAGGAGGGATAGTGAGGAGCAATCTGCATAATTGAGTTAAGGTAAGGGAAGAGTTGGAGAGAAGAAAAAGACAAGAGGAAGTACTGGTACATACACGGGTCCATTAGTATGGGTAATTTGGCGAGCTTGATGGGCAGAGAGATGGAGATGGTTGGTGCTGGGTGCACGTTGTAAGTCGATGAGGGCGTAGCGGACAGGATATTGAAAGGAATGGTTGAGGGGGTGGCGGCGTTGGTGGTACACGGTACCCTCGTACAGAGATATGTGAGTTTCAGGTGGGGAGCGGCGTAGGCGTAGGCGTATCAGGGCCTGAAAGGGAAGGAGTAGGGAGAGGATGATAGTGGTCACCAAATTGTAGAGAATGGAACATAACAGATACACTATTTCCATTCTTCACACTTCACTTTGCTTCGCCTGCTCCCTGCTCAACTTAATATTCTTGATTGTGGTTCGGCCACGTCTCTCCAATCTCATTAGATAAGCTTGTATTGGGCCTTAGTTACATAGATACATACATGTACAAGGCTTTGGGCCCATAAGGAAATATGTATCAGAGATTCGATACGGCTACTCGTTTTGGTTAGGCCACCAACACCAAGAAGAAGAAGAAGAAGAAGAAAAGCATAGTCGATATTCGATAATTCCAATGCTGTAATCAAACAAGGAGGCCCTTTATTACATCGCTCCCCCTTCAAATTTCTCCGTCCCCCAATTCTGTTTCTACATTCCCTTCTTTTCCTCTTCATATATCACATCATTCCCTCCCCGACCTTCCATCTCCTCATTTCAATGGCCGCCCTCTTCCAGGCTCCCACCGCATTCTCCTCCTCCAACTCCCTTGATTCCAACAAATTCAACCACTCCCCATCTCCCAGATCCCTTTCAGGTACCCTTGCTTTCTTTCTATTCCCTAATTTCATTCATGCTTTTCTATCTTCTAGGAACCTTAATCATTTCAAATGTGGACTTTGGATTTCTAGTTTTTAATATTAACTGAAGCTGAAATGTTGTTTATTCCACTTTCTGATGATTCAGAGAGGAAATCTAGCATACTTACTGTCAGATCTGATGCAAGGTCGAACCCTCTCCTCAACTCTGCAGCTCACAAGCCTCACCGCTTTATTACTAATGCTGTTGCAGTAAGTTATCTCCCTCCAGTGACATACACTTTGCATCATGTTCTCTAATTTATAATTCCATTCTGCATTCTTTGTAGACAAAGCCAGACACTTCATTGGCTTCGACATCATCAAAACCTGGGTATGTTTCTTTCTGCAACCACCAACCACTTGTTATTCTCTATGTGCAAGCCTTTTATGTGCTTTTTGTCTATGCCTTCACTTCTGGATAACAACTTAAGACAACTAGTCCTCCATATTAGTTAAAGGAATAAGCAACCTCAAGGCTCAAGGTGCTTTGCCTGTACCGTGCCTTGAGGTGAAAAACATAGCAAGAGTTCATTGATTCAATAATGAACTTCATTTAGATTCATACTATAGAAAATATAAGGGACTATGGCAAGGATTGTAACCTTGGGGACTTTTTAATGACACTTAATTTAGAACCCAGTCAATACATGATTGGTTGAATTCTAGACATAAGATTTTCTACATTTCATTCTCAGGCATGAACTTCTCCTTTTTGAAGCCCTGCGTGAAGGTTTGGAAGAAGAAATGGAGAGGGATCCACGTGTGTGTGTCATGGGTGAAGATGTAGGCCACTATGGAGGATCTTACAAGGTCACTAAGGGCCTCGCCACTAAGTTTGGGGACCTCAGGGTCTTGGACACTCCTATTGCCGAGAACTCCTTCACTGGCATGGGCATTGGAGCTGCCATGACTGGTCTTAGGCCCATTATTGAGGGCATGAATATGGGGTTTCTCCTCCTGGCATTTAACCAAATCTCCAACAACTGCGGCATGCTCCATTACACATCCGGAGGCCAGTTTAAAATACCAGTTGTTATTCGCGGACCGGGAGGAGTCGGGCGGCAACTCGGTGCTGAGCACTCGCAGCGACTCGAGTCATATTTCCAGTCGATCCCCGGAATTCAGATGGTGGCATGCTCAACCCCTTACAATGCCAAGGGCTTGATGAAAGCTGCGATTCGAAGCGAGAACCCGGTGATTCTTTTCGAGCATGTCTTGCTGTATAACCTCAAGGATAGAATTCCTGATGAAGAATATGTATTATCTCTGGAAGAAGCGGAGATGGTTCGACCCGGGGAGCATGTGACCATTTTAACATACTCAAGGATGAGGTACCATGTGATGCAAGCTGCAAAGACATTGGTGAACAAAGGGTATGATCCAGAAGTGATTGATATCAGGTCGCTGAAGCCATTTGATCTTCACACAATTGGCAAGTCAGTGAAGAAGACTCACAGGGTTCTGATAGTGGAAGAGTGCATGAGGACAGGCGGAATTGGTGCAAGTCTGACTGCTGCCATCACTGAGAATTTCAACGATGATTTGGATGCTCCAATTGTGTGCTTGTCTTCTCAGGATGTGCCGACCCCATATGCCGGAACGTTGGAGGAATGGACCGTGGTTCAACCTGCTCAGATTGTCACAGCAGTTGAGCAGCTCTGCCAATAAATTACCCATCAGGATTTCATTATGCTATTACAGCTACAGCTGCAACCTTCATTCCAAATTTTCTTTTACTTGATAGTTTTCTCCCTCAACATAAACTTTGGATATTGTTTGCAATTTTTGTATTGTTTTGTTTTGAATTTATTGGCAAAAGGGTTTTATTTTTATTGATAGATGATGATACATGGTGTGATTATACAAATATGAAATGAATATATAGATAGATTAGTGATTAGATACTAGATAGCATTGACGGCAATTTTCATGCCAGCCTGACAATGACCAAGATAACCACAAATGAAGTAGCTCTGTCCTGAGGGAAGCTGGATTTGATCATTTCCTGACCAGTGCACATTGTCTCCGATTCCACGTCCAATTTTTGGAATAGGAATGCATTGATCGTAAAAAAACTTTTCTACTTGCATCACGTTGTGCATCCCAAACGCATAAGTGAATTCTGCATGTATATGGAGTAACAAATAATTAAATGAATGAATGAATAAAAAGAAGAAGAAGAAGATAATGAATGATAAATGATGGGTGAGGGGTGGTGAGGCTGACCAAGTACATCACCAGCCATGAAAGTCTTTCCACGAGGCCAGTCAGTAACGTTGAAGGACCAACCACGTGAATCCCCAACCTTGTATGTGAGTGCATTACTGAAACTCCTCATCTGAGATTCAAGCATCCACACCCACAGCATTACCATTACACCAATCATTGCTCTACTCCCTCTTCCCTCCCCCATCTTCTTCTACTGGCACTGCTTATTGCTTAACAATGCTACAACACACACTCCATGCACCATTTTATACCCGAAATTCACCTCCTACTTCTTGGCAGGGCAAGGGGGCGAGAACCGGGAAATGTAACATTTATTCAAGAGAGAGAATTTACCACAATCTCTTTCATTTACTAGCCTCTACTAATATTTAATGAATTTAAGACTTTTAACACATAAATAACAAATTCCATAAATAGTAAAATCCAGCATACTTATGAAATGATTAATAATAATAATAAAAAAAACAATCGTTAAATCAGCCATTCATCAAATAAAAAATTATATATATATTAAAAATATATAAAACAATGCATGGAGTCACGAGTGACATCACAGATTGACAGAGGGGATTCATGGCTCATGGATGGCTGCGAGTGCGTGCTTCCCCCCAAGAAATCAAGAGCACGGTGATTGAACCGGGCGAGTTCATGCATGAAGGAGGAAGCAATAACAATATCACTACTTATAACTTTTATACCGCCTGGCGTTCTCCTAAAAAGAAATGTAAGAACTAAGGAAGAATGATTATATCTTTAGTTAGAAAAATAAAAATAAGAAACAGAGTTTATATAAGTAATGTAAAATATTTTGTTCATTTGAAAAGTTTATATAAAACTTTTTATGCTAATATTGTATAAAAATTAAATTTAAAAAGATACAATTAGCTATTTAAAAATAATTAACTCCTATTTATAATTATGTTTTTAAAAATTCATTATATTTATGTAAACTTTTACTTATTTTTTAAATAAGTAAAGACTATACCCTATGACAATATAAGTTTATAAAGATATCTTTTTCAAAACAGTTTTTTTTTTTTTTTTGGTTGTAAACTGTTTCCTTAATTCGGTAAATGATTATTTGAGAAAAAGAGGTTGTTAAAACTGAAAAAGAATTTAAATAGATGAAGATAAGATTTAGGGCCTGAAAGTTGGAAAGGATAAGTTGATTTGAGTTGGAGAGAATATGTTTGGGAATTGCGTGTGTGGAAAAGCGCGTGGGCGTTGTGTTTGCATGAATCTTTGTTTGCCACACAAATTACAAATCTTCTTCTCTTAAAAATTAAAATTCTCTTCTTCCCTTTTTAACTTTTAATTACTCATTTATTTATAATTATAATTAATTTTCTGCATATATGTGTATGTATGCTTGAAAAAGCAAAAGCCCCACTTGAATCTCATCTCAAGTCACCGTCTTTCAACCTATTCTAATATAATATGCTTCACCAGCTACCTCCTTTCTTCCTGTAAGTTTCTCTTTTCACTCTTCTATCTCCAATTATGCATTCTCTTTCTCTTAATCCTCAAATTTTATGTCTTTTGCTTTGCTCATTCATATTTCACATCAACCTCAGATTTTTCTTTCTATTTCCTGCTTCTAAGCTTTTCCTTTTTTCTAAATTGGATTGTTTTGCAGTATTTCGACCAAATTTTGCGGCTCTCACTGCTCCCAAGTTAAATTCTTCCGAGTTGATGGTAAAGTTACTGGCTTTGAGGTGAAGCTGCTTTTGTAAAGTAGGATACTTTAAGTAAGAGAATTTTCTGTTTTCTGTACCCTATAAGCTTTTTTTAAGATCATTGTGGTCTGTGGAGGAGGAATTGGTGCTGCTTCTCTTTATTGAGGATTTGGATTTTGGGGTGATTCCTTGTATTTGCAATCAAATACAAGTGAATGACCATTCTTTGGGATAAGATTTTTTGCAGCCGCATGAAATACAAGTGTGTGAAAGAGTTTAGGTGAGGTGTGTATTTGGAATTTGGAATTTGGAATTTGAAGATGCAGCGTGTTCGATTTTCATGTCAACAGGCAGCAGTACAGAAGCTAGGAGACCCTCAAATGACATTATCTCCAAAGTTTAGGTTAGCTGTCATCCAATCAGAGTATTGTGTGAGGGAAGAGCCCTTAATACCGGGGCTGCCGGACGACGTTGCACTCAATTGCCTTCTTCGCCTTCCGGTAGAGAGTCATTCATCTTGTAGAGCTGTATGCAAGAGGTGGCACCTCCTACTTGGAAATAAAGAGAGGTTTTTCACAAATAGGAGACAATTGGGATTCAAAGACCCTTGGCTTTTTGTATTCGCCTACCACAAATGCACAGGAAAGATCCAATGGCAGGTTCTTGACCTCACCCACTTTTCCTGGCACACCATCCCTGCAATGCCCTGTAAGGACAAGGTTTGCCCCCATGGTTTTAGGTGTGTTTCCATTCCCCGAGACGGCACTCTTTTCGTATGCGGCGGTATGGTCTCCGACGTCGACTGTCCTCTTGACTTGGTCTTGAAGTATGAGATGCAGAAAAATCGTTGGACTGTCATGAATCGGATGATTACTGCTAGATCATTTTTCGCCAGTGGAGTGATAGATGGGATGCTTTATGTAGCTGGTGGGAATAGCACTGATCTATACGAGCTGGATTCTGCTGAGGTGTTGGATCCTCTCAGTGGAAATTGGCGCTCCATTGCCACCATGGGAACAAATATGGCATCTTATGATGCAGCAGTTCTCAACGGCAAGCTTCTCGTGACGGAAGGCTGGTTATGGCCCTTTTATGTGTCTCCAAGGGGACAAGTCTATGATCCCAGAACAGATAATTGGGAAAATATGGCTGTTGGACTCAGAGAGGGCTGGACTGGTTCAAGTGTCGTCGTTTACGGCCACTTGTTTGTTGTCTCTGAGCTCGAAAGAATGAAGCTAAAGGTCTACGATACCCAAGCAGATTCCTGGGATGCCATAGATGGCCCCCCTTTGCCTGAGCAAATATGCAAGCCTTTTGCTGTCAATGCTTGTGATTCCCATATTTATGTTGTGGGCCGAAATCTTCATGTTGCTGTTGGTCATATCTCTAGACAGCTTCTACACCAAAAATGGAGCTTCAGTGTTCGGTGGCATGTAATTGATGCACCCGAGGGTTTATCCGATCTCACTCCTTCAAGCTCTCAGGTGCTGTTTGCATAATCTTTCTTATTCTGTAATACTACGGTGACAATCTTATCCCAATAAAATGTAATTAAATATAATTATCACAAAGTCTAAAGTTGTGATCGCATTGTGAGAAGAGAGGTGAGAGGATACTGTTTCGAATTGTATTAATGGTAGTATCTTCTTGTGGTTCCTTGATCTCTATAACATGTGTTTATTGTCATAATTTCTAGTATTGTCTGTTTTTTTAAGCCATAGTAGATGAAAGTTTTGATGGCGTAAAAGGAAATTAGTGTTTGGGTGTAATTTATACATATACGTAGGCCATTTTCCATGTTAGCCCTCTAGTTGCTCTACTTAACTGCATAATAGATTCTGAAAATATATCCTTGTTGTGGATGAGATAGGTAGAGAGACAGAGACTGCCTGCATTCTGCAAGAATAAAATGTTTTGCAATTTACATGCTTAGTCCATTAGGATTCTTATAAGCATAGATTGATTTTATGCTAAAGGAAATGTGGTACCTGGTCATGAACCATTAGCATGTTGAGTAAACTTTAACATCCTATGCTAAAGGAGTTATGATGATCTTAAGCATAACTTGCATTTACTTATCTTGTGGGGCTATCCTGTATGCCGCACTGATTTAATAGCAACACTAAATATAAATAGTACCAATCTCTACGAGACTAATCCTATATTATTATTGAATTAAAACAGTTCAGAGTTGTTGGTAAGAAATGTATGTGTCATATTTATTCCCAAGTTGGCAATCATGTTGATCCCTCGTCCCTTTCCCTCATTGCTTATAAGAGTGATGGTGTTGTGTAAGTATAGTATTTTCCAAGATACACGACACTTCACACTAGAGGAGTGATGAATGATGATGGTGTTATTTATATATTATGCTATTCTTTAGTTTGGTGAGATCCTTGAATGCTAGCAAGTACACACTTTAAATAGATATTAATGCTTTGTAAGAAAAGGGTGATGTGCTTGCTTGTGAAGAGGATATGATCATAGGGTGAACCAAAGGCTATGACATTTTCTTTTCTTGTTAGATCCACGTTTCCATTATTGTAATGTAAATAAGTAGAATGATATGTTGCACATGCACATGCTATTGCCTAGTATACTATAGGATTCATTGTGAAGATATTCATAATTGATGAGAGTGGGTCCATGAATTTGGTTTTGGTTGGTCATCTCAAATTATGAGCTTCTTTAGCAGTTGAAATCATACTTTTAGGCTAGATAGGTTACCTAGGAGGAGGAGGAGGAGGAGGAGGAGGTTGAATGAATATCTTGTTAGTTTTATAAGAAAGGTTTTGCTTGCAATAACCTTCTTAACACTACCTAATACTAATTGTCTCCGGAATGAAGCAATAAAGGCAGACCCATTTTAATATATTTCTCTATTTATTCAAATAAGTTTGTATTCTTTTTTATTTTTGATATACAAATACAAGTGGAGCATTTTTATTCAAAATGCGTGAACAATTTCTACAAGTTTTGCTTTTGTATTGGACTGAATGATTGAATCTTCCTTTCTAAATTGAGAATTATTAATATGATATAAAGTAATCAAAGTTAGGCGAAATTGAATATTATTGTTGGAAGCCTATGAGTGGATACAGCAGATAAGGTTGCACTTACTTGAGAGTTGAGTGAATGGAAAGCAAGTTTTTCACATCTCCCCTAATTATCACTGTCTTGGGTCAAACACTCAAATTTTTTAACATCTAAACATTCCAATTATTGTCCTCACCAAAAATAAATAAGAAAATGAAAAAGCTCTTTAACCGTTTTACGGAATTAATGTATAAAGTTTGTCTTAGTTTTTTTGGGGAAATATAAATATAATATATCTTCGTTTTGTATAAATGATGTAAGAGAGAAGAGTAGACAATGTATGGGTCTGAGAGTACAAACGTAAGCAGTCCATGAAAAGCCCACAAGAGATCGCATGCAAGCCATGCCTCGAAAAGGGTCGAGAAGCCATCGCCATCGATTGAAATCTAAACCCTGATTACGATCCTGACGACGATAACAATGCAATGTGCAATTCGCGCACCTCTTAATCTCTCCTCCTCTGCCGCCGAAACTGACAAATCCTCAGGACTTGGTGTTGCTGTTTGCCTTGCGATCGACTGACATTCATTTTGTAGCATTATTATAAAGCCTACTTTTGGCCGTCATTTGTTTCCTTTGTTTATATAGCGCATTAGATTTATTGCAACAAAACATAAATGGAATCAAGTTACTGGCGCAACAACAAATATCATTTCTATCTGAAATAAAATGATGATATGATTAATCTGTTAATTCTATTGAAAGAAAAAATGATCATGGGAGAAATTATGCTTTACAATAATAAACTACACTTGTCTATGAATGGGGTAAAAAAATAAAAAGGAGGAGGAGGAGGAGGGGAATCCACTGTTACTGTGCTGTACATATGACAGGGGATTAAAATGGCATTCCCATGTCATTTGAAAATGTGAAAGACTATCTATCTATGCGAGATAATTGTATATTTGGGGGTTGCTCTTGTCCCTCTCCAGATACTCTCTGTCAATCAGGCTTTCAATCCTTTTCTTCAAATCAGCTGGTTTTATTGGAAACTTGAGCTGTTCATAACAAAACAATTCCTATAATCAGTATCCATAACGTAACTTTTAACATTTCCATTTTCCATTAAGCTAATGACTTCACCTGTTGGAAGAGTTCGGTAATAAGAAGGGTGTGACTAAGTACTTTCCTTGTCTTCATTATCCTCACAATAGCCGCATCAATCTGCAACCAACCAGATACAAAACAAATCAAACACCTAATATATATGCTATCATGTTGATCTAAAATACCTGAAACTTTTCCTTTCAACTTGAGAATTTATTTGAGTGAGCTTTTCTTAAAACTTCCATAGCATACATACAAAGACAACATATTTTCATGAAAGGGCATTTGAGAAAAGAAAATTGACCTGATACTGACGGTCTTGGAAAACTCTTTCAGTGGTGCTTGTGTTTTCCTCTACCGTCTCCTTCAACTGAATGGCATTCACCTGTAAATAAAATAAAAATAAAATAAAATCAATGAAAAGTTTAGAGGACTAAAACCGAAGACAATCATAATCCTCAACTTCCAGATTGAAACAAAAGTGAAAGTCTGGGATTTCATTTAATCAGTTTCCTAATCCAATCTAAGTAATGGGGGTGATACCTTTATACGGTAAAGAGGAGCTGTAAACCCATCATTAAAAGAGAATGAGTCATCATCCTCCACATCTCTACCCTTCGGGAACTGTTGCATGTTCATCAAAAGGAATCTCCATTAAGAAACTAAAAAGGACCATAATTGCAAAAGATATCTTAAAACTGGTAATTCTCTAAATCATTACAAACCAACCTTTTGCAGGACACGGACTTTTCCACATGCAAGCGATTGCAAAGTCCTTCTCAGTTCTTTGTCCTCAATACTGGTAGAGTCCTTGATATCTTGAAAGCTCAGTTTCTCAGCATCATTGAATAGCATCAGAACAACAGTCTGAAAATCAACCAGGCATGCAAAATTAATCCATCCAAAAATGTATGCAGTACTAGATAGACAGCAATACAGATAAAGATATGATGTTAAATAAAAAGGTTTTGACAGGCAAACCTGAAATAGGGAGACTGCCAACTCCTTTTTCCCTTTAGGAAACTCTGCCTTCAAGACACAGTGACCTAATGAATTTTGCCACATCAGACGCCTTCCACTGTATTTGCTCAGATAAAACTCTCTGAAAATATCCTGAAGGAAAGGGGAAAAAAAGGAAAAGAAAAGAAAAGGGCCATGTCAGGTAAGTCACTGTCAAGGCCACCAAAAGTTGAAGAGTATTAATCAAGGCTTGTGCTGAACCTGGTAAACATTCAATTCATGAGGAAGTCTAACATCCATGGGTGGATATGTTGGCCAGTATCTGCAATCATCCAACAATTTAAAGTCAAACTGAGCACAGTAAGTTATAAATCATTATACCTAATAAACAAAAAACATAGCTTACCCAGTTGTCAGGACATGAACACTCATTTCAATTCCTGATGGGAGTTTTGTCCTTGCTTGGGATGACTGTTTGAAAGACTCATTTATTTCTTTTGATAATTCAATGTCCTGAGGGAGAAAATATGCAAGAAAATATGAAATACAAGCTTGGCAATCCATTAAGTTAGTCAGATCACGTAGTTCATAGTTACAATGAACCATAAAATTAGGACAAGATATCAACATAAATGGATTCTATCAAATAATGTTACTGTAATCTTTGTTCATTCAGAAAATTTAAATTTTAGTCATTGGTTATTTCATACGAGGGACCACTATATAGTTGCTGCTATGCTGAAATTTTTACACAACTACAGAAGTATTCACCGGAAGAAGACTTATTTCTCATTTTCCAAACCAGAATGGCTGTTCAAATAGAGGGAATTTGTGATTCAAAATCCAAGTTCAGCCCCAAAGTTGCATATTAGTCATGACCATAGACTACAAGAGAATTTCTCACCAGGTACGGATTCGCAATGAAAGGAAGAAATTGAAAATACTATGATTGGTATAGATAGTATCCGTCCAACACATTCCAAACCAAAGAGTCTACTAACGGTATAAAATTACTAAGCTGCAAATTGATTCAGATTATACCTTAAACATTCCTTCCAATTTGTTTGTGAACTGACTACCACACTCAGTCTTCAACTGTATTGATGAAAGAAAATGGTTAACATAAGAGAGTATATTAACTAATTCAGAAATTAAATGGTAAAAAAAACTGTCAACCTTAGATATCATAGACTTCTCTGCATCAATGGAAGCACTTTTTCCTAAAAGCAGTCTTTTTGCAAGATCTTTCTTATAAAAAGCTTCAAACACATCTTTTCCCTTTTAACAAGAAAATGTCAAGTAATATTGTCAGTATCAATATTAAGAAAATATCGGGAGAAATGCATAAGCAAACAACAACATAAATGAAAAAGTACAAGGAACAGTGTTTGACTTGTAGGTGCTTAACCAAAGAAACATTGAACAAACCTGAATGAACCTAAATAAAACCAGGACTTTATCAAGTGTCCCCTCCAATTCCTCTTCAGAAGTGCCCTTGTTACCTGCACGGAGCTTCTCATCTAAGAACTTAGCTATCAGCTCTGCAGGCCGGTTCTGTTGCACATAAAATAGCA
>JASCZI010181526.1:24294-45022 GCA_036250425.1 Stylosanthes scabra
CTCATTTTTTGTCTTTGGAGTTGGAGTGTATCTGATTGTGTTATTGGTTGTATTGGGTTGCAACAGCATTTGCCATTTGGGCTGCAACATGAGATGGGCCGATACTTTTCCTGTGTGCCAATCTCTGCACTCTATACATCTTGTTAAATGGGCCACACTCTTTTTTCTTTTCTATTTTACTCATTTCCATCATTCTCACTTATGTCCCAAAAATAAAAAGAACCTGGGACTGGGAGCCCTCACCAAAAACAACTGGGACTCAAACCATGTGCTGTCATACTGGAAGCTCCAAAAAAAAAAATCAACTTAATTTAATTTAGGAATCTGTTGAATCAAATATCGAATTTTGAATTTCACTCTATAGTTGCAACAACGTATTGGCCAGGAAAAATATTTAAATAAAACTCAAATTCGAGATAAAATAGTCATCGATTTATTCAACTGAGAAATACTATAAGAAAAAAATCAGTGTCCAAAAATTATTCCTAATTTAGGGTCAGATAAAGGAGATATTAGATTCAAATAGAAAGAAGACATATGTGACTTGGACTTTACTTATTTTTATTACCATGATATTTCCTTGTTTTTCAATTATAGTTATAAAAATGATTCAATAGATATTTATACATATTGTTATGTATTAGTAAATTTTTTTTAATTTGTGAGTGAATTTTAAATGAGATGATTTTATAATTGTACATGTAAAAATGGTTGAGTAGTAATTGAGAGGGAGGAGAAAATGGTTTCGTAATCCCGTATGCACGCGGATGCCATTAATAGTCTTCTGTTTGACCATAATCATCAAATCATAAAGTGTAGTTTGTCCATAGATTTGAGGTGGTGAAGAATTTTATGGTCATAGTTATAATTCATAAATAATTGTCCAATCATAAACTGCCATGCATGCTCATCATCATCAGGTAGGTTCCAAAGATTTTGATACTTTCTTTGAGTAGGGAATAATGCCATGCTTTTAGCTACTTATTATATACGTACTATATATGCCACATGCATTATATTTTTAATTTATTTGGAGATAGGATAAACAAAACAAAGTAAGTTCATGTATGTGGTGGTCCTAAGTATAGAGAGCATTATGTTAAAAGCTAGCTATGAGAAGGTGAAATATTAAAACTATTGGGTCTGTCTTGTATGTGGTAATATTAATATTATAGCTAGATAGGGTTGTTCTTTGTCGCATCTTGCATGAGCAATGGATGGTACTAATAAATTGAAGGTTGATGAGTTATTTTTAGAAGGATCGAATATTTCATATTTACTATATATGTTGCTTCAATTCTGTATGCATTATTGTATGTTGCCTTTAATAATGTCACTTATACTACTCATTCAATTCATTCAATTGAAATGTGTGTTGGATGTTAAAAGAGATAAAATTTAAAGATGATTCGATTTCATAGGAATTTATTTGTTAAAAGTCGTTACATGATTATGTATGTTCAACTAATTTATAATTTAATGATTTTAAAATAATAATTTAAAATTAACTATATTTGAGTTTTTACTAATTCGAAAAGGTGACAACTCCCATAAAAATTGAAAACGTGCATAGAATATAGAGAAGTGTAAAAATAATGATAACTCTTATGGGTTCCATTATTTTTTTTAAAAAAAAAGTTAAATTTAATAGTTTTTATACATGTTCTCTATGATTGTGTTTGATTTCCATGGAGTGCATACTGAGACAGTCATACTAGTGTGTTAATTAGTGTTTGGTTGCATGGACATACACACTAGACATTGTGTCTCTAACCCACTAATTTTCATTTTTGTGTACACTTCAGCATGAAGGACACGAAATTTATCACATGGACACAACTCTTTAATGAAAAATTTTTCATCTTTATCATTTAATATTTTTCATTATTCCAAACATTACCCTTTTTATATTCATTTTACAGAAACCTAATCTCTTCATCGCCACCCCCTTTCTTCTTTTCTTCTTCTTCCCTCCATCCTCTTCTCCTCCTCCTTTTCTTCTCTCCTTCTTCATCGATATAATCAACCTGATGTAAGTGAAAATGAGTATAATAAAGAACAACTAAGTTTAATTAATTTTACTATTCATATTCACTTTATAAAACCATTCTGGCCTCTCCTAAATTTTCCTTATCCAGGGTTTGTGGCCTCTACCTCTTCAATATCACCTCCATCACAGCCACTTCTCAAACCATATAGTTCCGTGATCTGTGAACTAACATTTTCATGAGTGATGACCACATGGAGGTCTGGCTTTTGATGTAGCTCCTAGATAAAAAATTGGTCCTTTAGTTCTAGATAAAAAAAATTGGTCTTTTCATGAGTGATGACCACATGGAAGTTTGGCTATTAAGGCCACCAAAACCAATTCTCCGAATGGCAACCCAACATGCTCAAATTTTCAAGCAATACCAAGAGAGGCACAGCGCTGGGACGGTGACGGGATGACAGACGCCGGAGAGGTCAGCACGGCGACGAACGGCGGGTAACGACAGCACGGTGAAGTGAAGTGAAGTGAAAATGATGAGATCTGTGTGTGCTTAGCTTCAATGGCTGCTGCCTGCTGGAGGTGGGAAAATTTTAGCGAAGGGTATCACGATGGGAAATTGGGAATGGATTGGGGATGGATTTTGCCTTTAGCTTTTCTAATTTTTTTCATTATTTTTTTATTTAATTATTAAAAAGGTTAAAAATGTAATTTTATATTATATTTAATTTTAACAATAAATTTATTTTAATATCATGTCCATTGTTGCCAAATATAATAGATATACATTAATTTTTAGTGTCCTGTCCATCAATATCTCTGTCCTAATATTCTGTTCTGTCCCAAATATTCTGTTGTATCGAGTTTTACCTAACAAAATCTATATCTCTGTACATATTTAATATCTATCAGAGTTTCCACGTTCGAAAATAGAGTATAGGAACTTTAATTTTGTGTCCATTAAAATTAAGTTTTGAAAAGGGTATATATGTATGTGGTTTAGGTTAAGTAGAATGGAAGCGACATAAACATGTGATATGTGTTGAATTCAACGTTAGTTTGAGATAAGTACACATACACATACATATATCTCTCCTCAAACATAAACATGTGATGTGCTAATTCTCTACTTTTTTGGTGTCAGCATATATACCAAATAATTAAACCTCCCATTCCTATATATATATCCAATCCAATTATAATTAATATGTGCTTCCTTTACACCAAATTAAATCATCTTTCAACAATTTACTCTTTACTCTTTGCTCCTTTCCCCGGCCCGCCCAAAAAAATAAAGTGATCATCATAATACTAATTAATTGGAAATCCTGAATGCATTTTGTATATCATTTAACTAACTACATACATAATATAGTAAAGGATTTATTTATAGCTGGTGATATAATATAATCTGATATATACTCTATAGTATGTGTATCTAGCTAGCAGCAGTTATCTGGAAAGAATTAGTTCGTGTCATCAGCTCATAATTATATTTAAAAAATGTTTTGGATGAGTGTATAAGAAAGTATTCATGTAGTCCTGCGCATTGATGAGGTATCACTTTAACATTTTGAGTTAATATAATAAAGGAAAAGTATAGGTAAATAATAATTTTTTAACTAATAAATCAGTTAACAAAAAATAGAATATTTAAAATTATTATTTATAAAATATCCACAATAAAAATTATAGAACATCTAAAATCTAAAATAATCTTAGCCAACTTTATATTTTTTTTAAAAATAGAATATTCGAAATTTAAAAATAAAACATTCAAAATATAAAAAAATAAAATATTTAATTTAAGTGGCTAATGTTGTATAAATTTTTATTAGCATGACTGTATAATAAATGGTGTTACTCTACTGACGGATAATGACATACAAATATAGGCGCTTTTTTTCATCAAATTAAAGGAGCTTTTAAGACGTAAGCTTTGTCTTCTTTTTATCTCTTTTAGCAGTTTGATCACATGCATGCCGATGCCATTTATGATAACTTAATTAACAAAAACAAATAGAAGTTTTAGTTTAATCTATTTTTTTTTTACCATCTATCTCTTTAATTTTCAATAAAGTAGTGATATATGATATAAATTGAATGAAGGAAAGAAATGATATAAATAATAATAATTGTCCAACATGTGACGGAAGTTATGGATATGAGATTAAGTAAAATAATAATGGGGATGTATATATATATATGTAGAAGGAACATGTAGAGTCGTCTATTATTTGTAACTGTATATATGTAAATGTAATAGTGTGGGAGGCCAAATGCCAATTATATATTATTATTATTAACTTTATGCTAGCAACATTGTCTCCTCCGACCTTCATCCATGATCCAACTATTTTTTGTGGAAGACTACAACGCCACTTGCATGGCTTTCATTCCATGCATTAACATATTTATAACACGCACATACATTATTATATTATACATATCCCACTGCCTTTTCACTCATATCTAACATATTATGACATTTCATCCTAACTTATATACATACATATTATTATTGCTTTATTTTCAACCAAACTTCTTATATAAGGGCCCGCCTGACTACCATTTAATTTCATCAAAGTTCCTACTATATAATATATATGTCACTCTCATACCTATTACCAAAACCAAATTTCAAACACTAATAAATCTTATTATTATTAGTTTATCTTTTTCATTTTATACGTATTATTGTTTTACTAATTTATTTGTTTTTAATAAGTTCAAATAAAGGCATACAGCAGGCACACATATATACACATTGACATCAATATATAATTATTAATAAGCTTCTATGTCAATCAAAAGAAATCTGATCCATGTATATCTTTTTTCATTTTCTATTAATAAACCGCTAAACCAATAACAATAAGGAGCTCTCTCTGATGTTGAAACATCATGAAATGTTCCTCTCCAATTCCGATCCCTGCAGGCCAGGGTCTCTAGATCTCCATCATCCAAAAGACATCCAAGAATAAATAAATAAAAAGACATAAACCTAGGATAATATAATGTAATTAGTATCTAAATAAAAGTTTCTGTCATCACAAGGCATTAATAAAAGCATGAGTACTGATGTGGGTTGGAATAATACAAATCGATTCTAAGTTCCTAAGATTAATTTGGTGTGGGTTGCAAATGTGCAAACCAAATATGTATTTACATCCTATTAATTATATCATATAAGAATAAGAGATAATAATTTAAATTTATCTTATTTAATTTAATACTTATATATATATATATATATGTGTGTGTGTGTGTGTGTAATTTTTGTAATTATAAATTTATTACATTCATTGTTATCATATTATTTCAACAATAATTAAATAATGCAAAATTGAGTAATCTTTAATTAATTTTTATAATTATTTCTCAAATAATTTTTTTAATCGTAATTGCTAAGGATCGAGTATATATGCATGAATATTGTGTTGATAATATAAAATATTGATTATTTGATATTTATATAATTAAAATAAAATATATTACATGAAATTAAATGCCTAAATCAGTTTATTGTCTAATATTTTTCTTAAATGCACTCAAAATAAATTTACACAGACAGGATGCATATCTATATCTATATGTATGTCTATAAAACTGAATTTATTGGTGGGAATATAATATGGTGTTTATCGTACAACATAAAAATTCCTTATCCTGTGATATAACCAAAACAAAGATTGCTTTGTGTAGCGTTTTCTTTAACCAAAGGCTGCTTTAATTTATGGGTTTCTTTTTTCCAAAATTACGTAAGTAGTAACCTTTAAAGTTTAAACACACCTCTCTCTAATGACCGATTGCAAAAGGAGCACATTTAATTAATTTGTCATCATCCCAAAATTGATAAAGTGCATACTCTCAATACAAAAATATTTAACAACTAATATTATATAGTATGGCCGTAGTGGCTGATTTCTTTCCTTTAATTTAACTACACGGCAACCAATTATGGCTTCCATGGAATAATAATGCAAAATTACGGCTACACCAAAGCTTATTAGCTTCTATATGATATGCTTCGCTTATCAGTTAAAATCATATATCATCTGTAACCCAATACACCAATAATAAAAAATATCGTGGTTACTTTGACATCAGAGAGACTATAGAAAAGAAATAAAAGAAGAAAAAAAGAATATCATGAGAAATAATACTATGAATTTATAACTAATTTAATTTGTCGGAATGAATTATTTTCATTTGAGAAAAGTCCATTTGCTTTGAAAGAATGGAATGAAGATTTTGGTAGTGATGACTACACTTTACAACTGGCATCTAGCTCATCAAATACGGATGTATCATATATATGTATGAAGCTAAGAAACTTGAAATCTTTCAGCATCTTGTTTGATTGATGAATGATTAGATATAAAGTACAATGAATATATAATAAAAGGTGCATGAATATTCTGTTAGTTTCATTATGTATATATATTGCTAATGTCGGTCATGATTCTTCAAATCAGTTTTTTTTCTAAGATTTGTTCTAGTAACATTGTCCCAAACTATATCTGTAATGTTGTCTTTTAATTCATTTGATATATAGACCTTTAGATAAGCTACATGCGGTTTGATTCTCACCTCAGGATTATTAACTAATAAATCATTCTTGAGAAATTATAAATAATTAAAGAATCTATACCTGATTTTAATATAATCAGGGCTAATTGTCACCAAAAAAATATAATCAGGGCTAATTAACTGACTCACGGAAATTAAAAAAAGTCTCAATAAATTGTATACAACATCGCCTCATCTCTTAATAAATCTTATGCTTATGTATTCTAATTGTTATACCCTAGGCAAACAAAAAAATAATGAAAAGTTTTATTTAATTTGATCAATTTATTTTATAGAGTGTTTCAGTTTATTACTGATGAGGTTGATGCACAACTGATGTTTACAAATTTTATTAATAATCATGGTAGGTAATCAATAAAAATTCAGTCAACATCAGCCGAGCAACAACTTAAATTAGATGTTTATTTCTTTAAGTTTCGAATATTCTATTTTTAAGTTTTGAATGTTCTGTTTCTAAAAAAAAATATAAAATTGGTTGAGGTTGCTTAAGGTCTTAAATGTTCTATTTTTTATTAACTAATTTATTGATTAAAAAATTATTGATTTCGTATACTTCTCAATTTACTGATTATATTAAGATGTCCAAATGAAGAACAAATTAAAAGATTGAGACAAAGATTATTCTTGATAACTTAACCAATCACGTAACCTGATTTAATATAAATGAATAATATATAATAATTGATGTGTATATAAATATACTTTACATGCATCACATGGAGAGCTTAATTAAGAAACAAAATAATTTAGTGATTGTAAGTTGTAACTAAATGGATGTCTGAAGTCAGAAGCATGATGATATGTATAAGTGATGATCGTGCAGTGCTATGAAAAAGGGTGCAGATGCCTAAAATTGCTCAAAATGATAGTCATCTCCAAGTCAAAAAGCCTCACTGCCTCAGTGCCCACCACCTCCTGTTGCCTTTTCACAAAAACACCGTATCTACCCACCCCTCTTCCCTACTCTCACCTTAATTAATATTAATTAACATTAAACAAATACTCCTCAATATATATGATATAATATGACATCTTAATTCATAACATTTGAAAAATAGATGCTATATGTTTTGAAAAATTATGTTGACTAGCTACTTATTATATTAATAATCATAACTTTTTTTTATTAATAAATGTATAGTAGACACATACAACATAAATTAATTAGCATAAGGAATGGAATGTGTGATGATGATTAAGGTGGTGGTCTAAAATTTAACCTTACCTCAAATATTGGGATACTGCGATGGATCATGGATGGATGACTTGCCTCTAATATTTAACCCACTAGTTGGGATTTGTGTTTGCTTTTCATGGAAGAAAGTTGGGTAAGGGTAAGGGTAAGGGTATTGAGGTCAAAATGAAAATGGAAAGTTGGCGTGGGTTGGAAAGAGACAACCTAGTCCAAAAGGTTATTACATTACACTATATAAATAGATAGATAGAAGGGAATTAATAAAGGAAGAAGCAAAGGCAATTGGAAGGGGTTAAAGCAATACTGCTAAGGCAAGCTAAGATGCAGAAGAAAATGCTGTGATTTTACCTTGTTTCTGCCTCTTCCAAAATATTCAAACAAGAAAAGAAAAGAATTCCAAAATAATCTATATATCTATCTATCTTGTTTCTCTTGTCTAGCTTACAAAATTAAATATAATGGCAACAATAAGAAGAAGAATAGCAGGCATGATGATGAGCTATATTATTACTATTCTTGCTGCATGTTTTCTGTCTTCACCAGGTATGTAGCTACCCTGCTTTAATTCATTTCTATTTCTTCTTCTATCTGGATGTGTAACATATATATATGCAGATATTATTGGTAGAGTTGAATCATTTGGAATCAACTACGGGCAAGTAGCAAACAATCTACCAGCACCAGATAAAGTGTTAGCACTGCTGAGCACCCTCAGGATAAGAAAGACCAGAATCTATGACACCAATCCTCAGATTCTGAGATCATTCGCAAACTCAAACATGGACATAATAGTGACGGTGGAGAACGAGATCCTAAGCCAGCTGGATGATCCAGAAGCAGCATATGAGTGGGTAAGCACACACATACTGCCATACCTGCCTCAAACAAAGATCAGCGGAATTCAGGTTGGAAACGAAGTGTTCACAGACGACGACACCACTCTGATCCAGCACCTTGTCCCTGCAGTCATAAACATCCACAATGCTCTCTCAAAATCAGGATACTCTAACATCCAGGTCTCCACACCAAGTTCTCTGGCAGTTCTGGATCAGTCATACCCTCCTTCTGCAGGCACCTTCAAGGCTGAGATATCCACAATCATGTACCAGTTCTTGAACTTCCTCGCAACAACTAAGACCCCCTTTTGGATCAATGCCTACCCTTACTTTGCATACAAAGACGAACCCGATCAGATCCCACTCGACTACGTTCTCTTCAATCCAAACTCGGGAATGGTTGATCCCAACACCAAGCTTCGCTATGACAACATGCTGTATGCAATGGTGGACGCCGTGTACTTCGCCATTGGCAAGATGGGGTTCAAGGGGATTGAGGTGAGAGTGTCTGAAACTGGTTGGCCTTCAAAGGGTGATGTAGACGAAGCTGGTGCAAGTCCACAGAATGCGGCTACTTACAATAGAAACTTGCTGAGGAGGCAAATGGCGAATGAAGGAACTCCATTGAATCCAAGGATGAGGTTGGAGGTTTACTTGTTTGCATTGTTCAATGAAGATTTGAAGCCTGGGCCTACCTCTGAAAGAAACTATGGTCTCTTTCAACCTGATGAGTCTATGACTTACAACGTAGGCTTCTCTGCTCTCGCAACCACATCAGCATCTTCATCTTCATCTTCTTCTTCTTCTTCGTCGGCTTCATTTTCCATTGCCTCATCACATGCCACTTACACCAAGGTAAATTATACACAATTAAGTCTTATTTAGCACCTATTATTGTGATCAATTATTGAATGTGGAACATACATACAGGTGGCTGAGAAGGGATACCAAAGGGTGATGTATTGGATGATGATTGTGTATTGGGTGATTTCAGCACTTTATTACTATTTTTATGTGTGAACTCTCATCTCTCAACACAAGAATTATTACCATATCCCATGCCGTCCTCTGCGCATGGTTCGTCAACTCTCATCCTTCTTCCTATATATTTTGTGTAACAATCGAAAACATATACAAAGAAAAGGGAAACAGGATGAATCAGAATTCACAACACACTTTCCAAAAGATTATTATTGGGCAGCCCGGCGCAGAAAGAAACAATCAAGACCAACAACATCTCTGATCTTAATTCAAGTGGTGCCTATACTTAACCCCACCTTTAGTCACATTATTAATTATTCTAGCAACATTACCATGTGGCCGCAATGCAATGTGATGTGAAATTTAGCTTATTTTTAGGTACATAAAGGAACAAAAATGCCACCTCATTCTTTCTATTCAATGCAAGATGATGTTGCAACACACTCCATCATTTCTACTTTTCTTAGCTTCTATATATGTTCCTCATTATACATACTTAAACTCTTAATTTCACTTTTAATTCTAACATGTCACATTAACTAGGCTTACATACATTCATATAACCAAAAGTTAAAATAAACTTGCTTATTTTAACATTCATCGTGACATCGATCTTGTGGATAGGACTTAGGAAGAAAGAGTAAAGGCTAGCTTTAATTTCTTTGCAGTATAATGCATGAGAGAGTACTATACTATTATTGAGGCTAGCCTACTCTACCCTTTATATGCATCACCCTATTGGCTCTTATGAAAAGCTTACCTATATATCTTGTAGGTGGAATCCATTAGTGCTATGCAAATCACTCGTTAATATTTACAAAATTGAATCTTCTTATACAAAATATAACGTAGGTATAGTATTGTTAAATATGGTAGTTTAACATTTGAATCAAGATTTTATATTTAAATAAAATGTTGTATATGAAAAATAGGAGAGGTTTATTTCCCATAATATTCCACCTTATATATTCGAAATAAGTCAGTTGATGAATCTGATTAATGCATTTCAAATTGGGTTAAGGTACAATGTTACTTATTAAGATGATATCACATATCAAAATTATGATGATGTGGTAGGAGTAGGACTATTATTCAATTTCTTCTCGGATCCCCTTATTAGCCGCTTTTGAAACCTTGAATATGCTAAAGTGTATAAATGTTAATAATGAAAATGTTATTAAAAAGAACAGATTCAGAAAGATAAGGCTTTGTTTTGGTTATTTATAATTATCCAGAAGAGGACAATGGGGCGGTTGTGCTTTATTCCTTGGCCAAATATGCATCAGCATATATATAGGCCATAGGGCCACCATAGAAATTTCTTTTTCAGAGGGACACTTTATTTTCAATATTTTAATTTAACTTGCTTTATAGTCCTTCTATTTTCTTCTGTCCTAAAGAGTAAAGAGGAACAATCAAATTAACCTCAGGCATATATCAGAGAAAAAAGTGATAGAGATGGATTGGTTTGACATCAGCTAACGTGGTGCACATAAACTGACCCTTCAAAAGATCAACTAATTAATTAAATTATGAAGAAAAAAAATGTGAAATTTAATTTTGCAAAGATGAGAATCCCAGCAAGAATATACGCGTCATTACTATTGTATTTGAAAGTGCTTCGTGCAGACAAGTGATGTGAGAATGGTGCATATGAGAGAGCAAGGTGGGATTGATCTGCAAAAAGAAGTAGCTGGACATGCAAGTTGAGTGAGTAGTGGTAGTGACAGCTTTGATAAACAAGAAAGATGAATCAATATACCCTCCCTCCCTGTCCCTGCTCAAAGCTTAGGAGGCAAAGGTGATAAATCATAAAACCGTCACAATCATGTAAAAAACATCAAGAGTTGTGTGGAGTAACTTTCCAACTTTGAATGAACAAGTGGATGTGTGCAAGGCTTTTCCTTTCTATCTAAAATGTTAACCATACTTTTTTCTCTTAGCTTGATCAATTAATATTAATATAAGCTCTGTTGAAAGTTTTGTGTTTGCTTGGAAGAGAAACTCAGCGCATCTAAATTCACGCCTTTATGCTCAAGACATCCTTTCCCTCTCAGCAAACAAACCCTTCATGCCCTTTTGCATTTCCACTGCGTTTCTAGGACAGCCCGCAACCTGTTTGATGAATTTCCCCAACGAAATGACTTTGATGGCTGCCCACATTCTTGCTTCTCAGCAAATGAGAGTTGAAGGTGTTTTCCCCTGCTTCCGGATCAATGCTATTCTCAAAGTGCATACTAGTAGTTGACTTAACACAATAGTCTATGGAAAAGTGCGATGCCATCATATATTCAAGTCAACTTAATGAATTCATCATTGTCATATATGTGAGAAGAATGTATATACATGTCTTGCAAGATTAGAATCACACATTTGAAAAGCAATATATCTATATATATATAGTGATGAAAAGATGAAATAAAATTGATATGAGATGGAGATGGAATTAATTATGAAGGAAGTAGGGTTTGGGGGCATGGGGAATTGCATGAGCGATAATGGTAGGAGAGTTATCGCCTATTACGTAATGGTTGGGTCGCTTGGACTTGGATGTGTTTCTGTGTGCTTTTTAAAGAGACTGTACAGTAAGTCCAACAAGTTGATACGAGGGCCCAAGCCCAAGCCTGCTAAGGATGACGACGTAAGGAACTATTTAGCTGCTCATAATCCGATATTGTTCACATTGGAGAGCTTGCATGCACGCCACACATCGGACGATTTCAAAGCAGCTAAAAGCCAATCCAGAAACTCTTCACAACGCTGATTATATATATATATATATATATTAAAATAAATAATTAAGATTATTAAATTACCGTAAATAAATAATAAAATATCTAAAATGCTTCCGACGTTATTATTACATTTCATTTCATGCCTTCAATTATCATATTCAATTATGCTTCATCTTTTTAACTTTCAACGTACCTAGTATTATAAGAAATTAATTAAGAATGAATGACAACTATGAAACGGCATCGTTAATTTGTTTAATAAGGTAAACTATACATGATTTCCTAGCTGGTGTGGTTGAGGCTCATTAATTAATTAAGGAAGACAACCCATCTTTACAATAATGATAATACATACATATATATTCTACCAAATAAACAATATATGATAAAGCAATACCAACTATTTTTTTTGGTGACTAAGGCAATACCAACTTTGATAATGACACCATGAAATCAACTTCTTCTTTAATTTATTAAGATTAATAAATAATAATAATGCGCGCCGCCTAACCTAAACCTGCTTTTAAATATTATTTATATTTGTCTTGATCTAATATTGAGCAATTCAGGTTTTGTTGGTTTTGCAACTAACTACTAGAATTCGCCCCACCTTTAAACCCGTCCTTTTAGAAGGCACACATTACACATATGACATATGAACAAAATTGTGCATAATTTCATGCATCATTCAACAGAAATCCCTAGAAAAATAATCAAGCGAGTTTTATGGGGAAGCTAATTAGCACTACGAAACCTCTAATCTTCCAATCAAAGCTCCTCTGTTTTTCTCTGTTATACCTCTTCACCACTCTCTTCCTCGCTCTCTGCACAACCCTCACTCAATCCAAATGTTTCTTCAGATCTTCCCCTTTGGATCCAATTCAGAATCCTCTCTTCTCTTACCCTTCTTCCTACGGAGAACACAAGTATGCTCTCTCAACCACACGTTCAACATGCACTTCCCCTGTTTTCTTTTCAGGTCCTCTCTTCTCTCTCTCTCTCTCTCTCTCTCTCATTCTCTCCCAATGCACAATTTATGTTCTTCTTCTTCTCATAAACCTTAATAATTTCTGGATTCAGATTACGGGGATGTTGTGAAGGAGATCAAGAATTTGATAAAGAACTCTTCTTCAGCTGAGTGGAGCGCTCTGCGGTACATGCAGGGGAATGCAGACAGTTTTGGTGGGAAGCTGAGCACGGAGGCGAGGTTATCTTATTTTGATCATCAAATGGATAATACTAAAGTACCGTGTGGGTTTCTCAAGAAATTTCCAATCACTGATTCTGGTGAGTTTCCTCTTGATACTTGATATACATAATGATAAATCACATCACATTGACGCATGAATGGTTTAGATAGAATTGCGATGGAGAACTGTGAGGGTGTAGTAGTAGTTTCAGCAATCTTCAATGACCATGACAAAATACGGCAACCCAAGGGGATTGGTTCCAAAACAATGGAACAAGTGTGTTTCTTCATGTTTATAGATGATGTCACAATGAAGGGGCTTCAAGATCATGGAATGGTTTCGGGGAAATCAAGAGAGAACAAGATAGGTGTGTGGAGGATCGTTAAGGTTGCGAAAGAGGAGCTGTATGAGAGCCCAGCAATGAATGGGATCATACCAAAATACTTAGTCCACAGGCTCTTCCCAAATTCCAAATTCAGCATTTGGGTGGATGCAAAGTTGCAACTCGTGGTGGATCCTTTGCTGCTGATTCATTCGCTTGTCATATCTGAGAATGTGGACATGGCTATATCAAAACATCCTTTTTATGTTCACACCATGGAAGAAGCAATGGCAACTGCCAGATGGAAGAAATGGTTGGATGTTAACGCCTTGAAGCAGCAGATGGAGACATACTGTGAACATGGACTACACCCATGGACCCCAACCAAGCACCCTTATGCTTCAGGTAACTTAACCCTTTTTTCTTTTACTGCTCACCAATTAATTAACTTGGAGTTTCAAGTTTCAAGTTACTGTTTCATCTTTTCTTTTAAAATAATCATTATCATTATCATGAATCATCATGGTTACTTGGATGGTAAGTCTCTATTGTATACTTTTCTTGAACCTTTGATTTGGCATTAAGCCACATAAACTATAGCATTTGACTTTTGCAAGTTACATTCAATTTAGTGTATGTGTCAATGTGGTCTAGTTTTTATTTTAAGGAACGTGGACAAGTTATGCCACCGTTAGAATCGGAATGTCTTCAATAGGGGAAGGTACTTCCCATGAAGGTTTCAATTCCATATGCTCTACTTTATTTGTTTTGGCCTACTTGTTTTTCTTTTCTTCTTTTTTAATATTTTTTAAACCTCTGGTACAACCCTAGTTCATGTTCCTAATTATTTTTCTGTCTTTTAGTAATACGAGTATGATTGAAAATAATAATATACACTGTGTAATTATTTTAGCATATAATTATTTCTGAAACTTTTGTTTTTCGTTTTTCAAAATATCAATTAACAATTCTTTCCAAATTAGTATTTTAGGGTGCATCGTGCCATGAAGTATGGAACTCAAAATTCAAGTAGGAAGGAAGGGTGGGTGCATTAAACATGAGTCATAATCTCATTTAGAAAAAGAAAAGAAAAGAAAAGTAGACGATGACAAAAAATGAATCACAGCTACTCCGTGAAATGTGGTCCCAAAGGTGGTGAGAGTAGTTCAAAAGCTTTGGATCTAGTTAATGTTATTGAGATTAGAGACTAGATAGAGTAGGTACATGAAAAATAAAGAGTATAGAAATGTTAGCATGAGAGAACTAATGCATGGTGTGGTGTGTTGGACAGATGTGCCAGATAGTGCTCTGATCCTGAGGAGGCATGGAATTGGAAGTAACCTATTCTCATGCCTAATGTTCAATGAGTTGGAGGCATTCAACCCCAGAGATCAATTGCCCTTTGCATTTGTGAGGGATAAGATGAATCCCAACGTTAGAATCAACATGTTTGAGGTGGAAGTGTTTGAGCAGGTGGCACTTGAGTTCAGACACAATCTCAAGAAGCACCAAAGTAATAGTGGTGGTGATCATCAAGGGACCACTCTCAATCTGAAGAAGAAGCAGAGGCTCTTGTCCACTTCGGCAAGGACCAAAAGGGCACAACCTGATTTCTTCTATGTTAATGGCAGCTGTTGCAACAAGTGCCACAACTATCTTTCCACCATGTGGGCTCAATCCAATCATTGATACTTCATCAGAATCACCAGCCCACCTCAAAACAAAAACATATCATGCCTTACATCAAACTTCATTCAATTTTTTATGCACATATAGATACACTTTTACTATACATGCTGCACCAATTTGATTCTTTTTTTTTTTTTTTATTGAGTCGAATTAGATCAAATCTACTTGTCAATAATAGTTAAATGTAACATTATTTTAATATAAAAAGGAAACCAATTAATATTATTTTCTCAATATAAATAATAGAGAGATAGAGGAAAAAACTGACAGGGTGTTAGATGTTAATAGAATGTTCCCTTGGTTCTGGCATTTTGGCGTATTGTTAGTTATGTATGTTGTTGGGTGGGGTTGTATAGTGTATAGTGTGAAAAGAATAATGGAAATTAGTTATGATGAGAAGAATTTGGTTCTTAATTCTTATGCTTAATTAGAAGGAGGAAAAGTAGTTTGTAAAATCTCCAATTTACGTACCCCATACCCTTTCCTTACCTCATCTCCGATTTAATTTGAGATTTGAGAGCCCCGCCCCCGCCAACCAAGGTTAACTATTTATCGATTCAAAGTAACCTTGTTTCTTAATTTTAAATCATCATGTGATGTGATAATCAGGGCCCACCGTAGCTATTATATTTGCATTTGCATTTGGCAATGTGATTGCATGGTTCCTATAGCTAGGAAACTAGAAACAACGCATTCTAGTCATGCTCCAATTAAGTATATATGGAAAACATTTTTGAATTTCTATATTATTATTGTTGTGTGGCATGCACATGCATCGTGTAAAGAGCTCCCTAGCAACAATGCATGCATGAACAAGAACAAAGTAAACGCCACGATATATATTTTCATTGGTTTCCCCAACCAAGATAGCTAGGTAGATGCAAATTCCTCACATGATCCTGGACTAGTTTACCAACGACGCTCTCTACCATTCATTATATTGAAAATAATTCATTTCATTCGCGACATATATACATACATAAGTACTTTAAGGATCAGATCGGAATTAACAATTCGCTATTACAAGCCAGTTAATAAGCACATGCAATTGGATAATAAACGATATTGGTTTGTAATAATGTAAAGGCAGTAGTTAAGAAATTGTGATGAATAATTATTATATTAATTAGTGTTAGAAAGCAAAGGCAGTAGCATAGCTAATAATTAGAAAGAAAAATGTAAAGATGGTAATTCAAAGTGGAGCAGTACTGTACTGTTGCAGCCTTGCAAGGAATATAATGAAAAGCTACTACTAATTGATGATAAGCAAGAGAATAATGGAAGGTAGCTATGTATAGTAAGGTTCACCAAAATCATGTGTGTGTGCTTAATTTGGTACGGTACGGTACATACAGTCCGTGTTAGTATGTTGTGATTATAGCATGCATCTTCCTATATATCCTGTTACAAAATACAGAAAAAGTGATATCATGATGAAGATGATGCATATATTATATCTGAAAGTTAATTAATTAATTAATTAAAGCAATCGATGATTGAAATTGCAAACCTTACAATTTTAATTTGTCAAGGCTGTTGCGAGGTGAGATGGCAGTGGAAGGATGAATAGGCGGCGGAGTTAGGTTGATCGTTGTGGCACGGTGACGAACCCGACGGTGGCACGAATCCTTTTGGTAGCATTACTGAGAAAGCTGCTCCATTGTTGCTACTACTTGTACTTGATGATGAGTAGTAGTAGCCCTTGTTCTTCTTCTTCTTTTTCTTCTTCTTGCTGTTCTTGCTCTTGTTCTTGTTCTTGTGCCTCCTCTTCATCATCATCCTCTTCTTCTTGATCCTCTCATCACAATCATCATCATCTTTCTTGTTGTTCTTGAGGTAGAACACTTGGTGGTACTGGGACAGTGTGCTGGCGCTGCTTAATACTGGAGAAGGAGAAGAAGAAGAAGGAGGAGGAGGATAATAATGGTGGTGGTGGTTGTCATTTTGATGATGGTTGAAGGAAGATGAAGAAGAAGAAGAATGAAGAGTGAGAAAGAAGATGATGATAAGGAATAGGAAAATGGTAGGCATGATGAGATGATGAGAGATTGATTCTGATTCAGAATTAACAGCTGGGTCCTGGGTAGCGCCAATTATATTCCAAAAGACTAATAAAGAATGAAATAGTTGTATTCAGTATTCACTATTTCACTATTCAATGTCTCCACTCTCCACACCCCAAATTGCATGCCCATATATATCTCATACCAATATACTTCAACTCATTTTCATTCCTCCATCACTTTTATTACTCTATAATTACCTCCCAAAATAATATCCAAAATTCTTTAAATAATAACTCTAATTCTTTTAATTACCTATTATATATTTATTATTTAAATTTTTTATTTTAAAGGTTTAGGGTTATAATTTAGTGTTTCTAATTTAATATTTCATTGTAATGAAAAATCTCTGATCTAAGTTTATCTAAAATTTTGTTTCAGGACCAAATTTTCTTTTCTTTTCCTGGGTTCAGTTTTTTAGGGAAAAAAATTGTTAATAGACCAATTTTTTCCAATACTACTTTGAAAGTTTCTTCAACATTGTGTGACCCCTTAAAAGTATTTCATATCCATAAAAGGGATATAACAATCAAATTCTAGCTAGGTAATAAGTAACTCTGAATTTTGTTAGATAAATTATGTTTATATGGGTGGGGGGAATACATAATAGCAATAAGAGTAAGGTGAGTTTGATGAAGTTGGTGTTTAATTTGTTTATGTATCCCTTTTTATTATAGGGTGCTACCAAACCAACTAGTTCAATTTGCATTTAAAGATATTACCCAATCAGAGAAGGTGACAGTCAATAAGCTACCTTTGGCTCTAAAACGTACACATACAATAAGGAACTAAGAAAACTCAAGCATTCCCGGAGAAGTTATAAGAAATTAATAAAGTGATACTTATTTCTATTATCATGTGGTTGGTTTTTAGTAGATGAATAACATAACTTACTTTTATTTATATCCAACTACCACTTCCCCTTGAATATTTTTTTCCTTTTAGATAGAGTATATTACGTTGATAAAATTTGAGAGAAAATATTAACAATCATTACGTGTACATTAAAATTAGTAATTAGTATGAAATACATATAAAAGTATAATAAATAATTATTACCATAATGTCAATGATTAGTAATTCTTTTTCTAAATAATCAATAATGTAAAATTAAATAATTTTACGCAAAAAATGAATGGTAAAACAATATTGACCAAAAATAAAAAATAAATAAATAAATAAAAAGCAACAAGAAGAAGAAGATCTAAGAAAATTTGCGGCCGATTAACATACAAGAGTTGGTTGAGTTGAAAGTTGAAAGAGTGGAGGAGTGAGGAGTGCGGAGTGATTGCAAGTATCAATTTTGGCGCACCTAAAACTCTCTCTGATTCTCTGCGTTGCTTCCGATGATGAATACCTTAATCCTGCGCAATCCAATTCCAACCTGATTTTTGCTCACTTCTCTTCTATCTTAATTTCTACATTTCCAATTTTGGATCCAATTGATTCGTGTATTGTGATCTAGCAGCAGCAGCATGTCCAACTCCCTTCCCTACTCCAAGAAGGATGTTGACTACGATAACGCAAAGTTTCGCCACCGCTCTTTCTCAAAGGTATTCCCCCTTTTCTTTTTCGCTCTCAGCTCTCAATTCAATCCACTTTTTATCCAAGTCAACACCCCCAATTTTAATTGTTTATTCCTTGCATCATCAGAGTCTAGATTTGTCTAATCTTCTTTCTGGGTAATTGAGAAACTTTGATTTCAGATCAAAGCTATGGTTTTTAATTTTTAATTTTTTCTTAATTTTTGGGAACCCATTTTTTGTGAAATATTATGCTATCTGTTGTACGAATTAGGCTATTGAATTATAGAAATGCTTGCGTTGATTGGTGGATAGAGAGTTGAACTGTTGCAGCAGCTAGTTATTCTTACATGTGTTAGTAAGATATTGGAGAATTTAGTTGTATCTTGATCACTGTACTGGTGTTCTATATATGAAAATTTTGGTCGAGACATATAAAGCATCAAGCTTTGCTCTAATTCACATCCTCTCATTTTGCTTGTTAACGTCTATATTCGGTAGCCACCAGAGATACTTCTTAAATCTAGGTTGCCTATGCACATGTATCGTGTTGCAGCCTTATGTTAGATGCTCCTCTATGTGATCTTGACATTAGGTTTTATCTTTGGAGATTGCCACCGTGCTGTATAGCTTTATAGTGAACATAATGTCATCTCAGGTGTCTACAATGAACGTCGTACATGTAATTGACTTGTTGAACAATAGTGAGTCCACAACCTGTAAAATTCCAGTGTAAACTTACCCTGATTTATGTATATTTAAAACTTTTCTTAGTTGTTCCTATTTATTTTCTGAGTTTTACTTATTCTGAGTTTATCATTCGCACAACAAATTATGGGGGGGAAAAAACACGTATTTATCGCATCTTGATTGTGCAGGTCATTGCTCAGAGCTTTCTTGTCAGTAACCGAAAGCGGGATTGTTTTAGCTGTAGTACTGGAAAGTTTCTACTTCTGTTACTTATCTTTGGTGTAGCATATCTTATGTTGACGCATACAAGTCCCGTTGATGTAGTTTCTAAGGATCAAACAATAGGAAATAGTAACATTGAAGGTATCAGTATTACTAATGGTGCTGGTAGATTAAAGAAGTTATGGAGACGGGCCCCAAGGCTTCCTCCTCGGTTACCACCTGATGCTAAAGGGACTAATAACGGTATTGGTCATGCAACTGAAAATCGTGATGTCAGATCAATGTGGATTACCAGGAAACAAAAGGTCAAAGATGCTTTCATTCATGCTTGGTCTGGCTACAAAAAATATGCAATGGGTTATGATGAACTTATGCCACTGAGCCACCAAGGAACTGATGGATTAGGGGGATTAGGTGCTACAGTAGTGGATGCTCTTGATACAGCTATGATAATGGGCATTGACGAAGTTGTTGCCGAAGCAGGAACTTGGATTGAAGAAAACCTTTCCAATAGAATTAGCAATAAGGGACAAGTAAATTTATTTGAAACCACTATACGGGTTCTGGGTGGCCTATTAAGTGCATACCATCTAAGTGGCGGGGAAAAGGGAATGAACACAACTCATGCAGGACCTAAACCCACTGTTTATCTAGAAACTGCTAAGAATTTGGCTGATCGTCTGCTATCTGCTTTTACAGCCA
>JASCZI010181526.1:47906-60023 GCA_036250425.1 Stylosanthes scabra
ATCCAAGTTAATAGTTAGAGATGAAAACAAGAGCAGTGCAAAGTTATGACATTGTGTTGAGAATATTGCATTTGATTCTGGTAGGTGGTGCTACATATATAAATCAATATATTAAATATTTTGAGGTCAAAGCTTACCAGCAATGTTAAGCAGCTCTTGAAATGATTCAGGAAGGATTATCAACTTTCCGTACTGTCCCTGTGGGTTAGTTTTGCACCCGCTTTGCAAGTGGATTGTGACTCTCTTGTTGATGAACCTAGTAGTTTCTGTATCACTTTGAGAAGTAGAATTTCTACAAGGGTTTGTGCGTGCTTTCTCTGATGGGAATTTGATAGATCTGCTACCATCATCTTGCCTTTTGTTCATGGTTGAGTCATTCCTATCAAGGTTAAGGATTTCTGGCTCCACAACCTCTATTCTATATTCTCCAGAGGATTTCATCTCCTTTTCACAACTCACTGTTTGGTCAGAGATGCTCTTGCTTTTGAGCTGTTGCACTGGAACTTTTTGTGTCCACCCCATGGCATTTGCGTCTCTCTCAAGCAGAATTTCAACCATGTCTAGATGATCTCTTTTGCCGTCTTCATGCAAATTGGCCTCAGAATCCGTGATATTCAAGCAGTTTCCATCCTGAGTGCTGGAAAATCTGTCTCTTCTGTTGCCTCCGTGAAGCAGTTCCTGAAGAAACAATCCAGGATCTGCACTTGGATATTGGAAGCCTGACTCTTGATGTCCCTTTAACCTCTGTCAAAATGAATAATCAAAATCAATGATTAGTAACGTTGTACTACCATGGATGGAGACAAGTTTTTCCAATCTCCATGTTTTGTAATTGCCATACCATGAATAAGTTATCCGTTATAATTTGTGCATCTCTGGGATTTGCATGCAAAACATTGGTGAGTGATGTTCTTTTGAGTCTTAGTATTTGAGAAAGCTCTGTTGTCCGAACTGTGAAAGGCTGAGGCACATGATATAGCACACCAATCTCACCAACCGTATCTACTGCAATTATTTTGCCAAGAAGCTGAAAGGATAGCAATTTATGTTGAGTTGTAATTATTTTAATTGAATGGGGGAAAAGAAAGAAATACTAAAATAGTATGACATACTTGTTCTTGCCCATCAACGTATCGAACAAGATCCTGCATCAAAATATACAAATCTCATGAGTAAGTATTCTTTGATATGCATGCACTCATGACTCATGACTCATGGTTTATGTAACTCACCACTGCCCCTGAAACCAGAACGTACAAGTCTGTGGAAGACTCGGTTTGCAGTACGACATCTTCCCTGGGTGGGAAATACTCTGCTTCCATTTCTGAAACCTGTTGTTTATTTAACGAGTTTGACATAGCTGATGAAGAAACATGACAAGAGAAAAGAAAGAAAAAGGTATTACTATATTAATTACCAGTTGGAAAAGGAAGTCATGAGAGACTCCTTTGAAGAGGTAGAGCTTCTGCACAACAGGAAAGAAGAGATGGTGTGCTATGCTTGAACGAATCGCCCTTGGAAGATCATTCAACGTTTCCTGCTGTTTCAATGCTTCTGTCTTGAACTTCAAGCATATGTGTGACAACATCTGATCCTGTATCTGTGGCGGAAGATGGTTTCTGGAAGCGAATTCAGTGGCTGCTCTCACTGTATCTCTCTGTGCCATTAAAACCAGAATTCATTTAGGTGGATCATGGATGGCGAGTTATGAGTCCAAACAAGATTATTAGTGGAGAAGAGAAGCATACGAAGTTTCTGGTGCGGCTGGTCCAGTGAACAACTAGGTTGGTCATGTTTCCAATGATATATGATGTTAAACCCAGGTTGAAGAGCATGTACAAGATATCAAACAGCATCTCTCCTGTGTTCTCTGCATGCAAATCTCCATAGCCAGTGGTTGTAAGAGTCACAATGGACCAGTACATTGCAGTGACATATCTGTCCCAAAGGCTTTCTTCTTTGAAATCCGGGTACGTCGCCCCAATCCAGGTTCTCTTTGAATCCGGGTACTTATCTGCAATTACATAGTTGAAGCACCCGGCACAATGTACTGCAAACAGTGTTACCTGACAAAAAGTTTAATTTGTGAGTTGTTGTAATTATTGTACATGAAGGTAAAAAGAAGAGATGAAGGATGCATTAATGGCTTACAGCAATAAGCTTTGTGCACCTTGTCCAGAAGTAATTGAAGCGGATGTCCTTTTCGAGTCTGAGAGCAAAGAAAAATGAATGAATGAATGAATGAATGAAGGAAGGACGGAAGAAGCTTTGGCTTGAGGTTGAGGTTGAGGGTCTGATTGATGAACCTAACCTACCTTGCAAAAAGAGAGCTGACTCGTCTGAGTCTCCATAGTCGAAGCATGTTAAGGACTTTGAAACCAAGCTCACTGCTGTGATTTGTTAAGAGGAGGCTGATTGGCTGGAATGGTGCTGTTGAGCATACATCAAACGCAAACCAGGTAGAGATGTACCTGATATGAAAAGGTAGTTAGTTAGTTAGTTAGTTAGTAAGTTAACAGTTTTCTTTGGAGTATGTATTATGGTCAGGACTCACCTGATTGCAATTTTCTTTGGATCGTCAACTAGAAGATAAGAGTGGCTGTCTAAATACGCGACGAAGAATGTAAGGACGATGTCAACAGCGAAGAAGCCATTGACAATGTTATCTATGATGAAGAGTGTGTCTTGCTTGTAAGACAGAAAGGCGAACTCAAAGGGGCAAATCCAGGCAGAGTAAACCACCAGAACAACCAGTAACATCTCCCAAGCCCTGTCATAACACATATATATGAAGGAATGGAAGGGAAGGGAAGGGAAGGGAAGAAAAGAGAAGAGAAGAGAAGGGTACCTATAACGCGGGTTGAATGGCGAAACTATGTATTTTCGAAGGCGAGTTTCCTGGTTTATTCTTGCTCCAAGAGATGGTAAGATATCATTGTTCAAGAAGCTGCTGTGTGAGAAACTTGCCGTTTGTAATTCATCCATCCAGAACCTCTGGAAGAAGTTCTTGGCACAGGAAAGTGACATGTTTGTTTATTGTTACGGTTAACTCTTGCTCTCCTCTGTTGAATGAAACCTTTTGGTTATGGCCATATTTATAGTGACCCTGACCCTCACCCAGGACTTTGTTGACTTTTTGTTGCTATCTCGTTATGATGCCTGATGAATAAAGAAAGTAATAAAGGAGTGGTAAAAACGTGTAGGGAGAGGGAAAATGGAAGAGAAGGAGAAGAGAAGAGGGTAGGGATGATAGGTAACTTGCAAGTGGCAGACAAAGAGGCTTTTCTCTTGAAATACTAGTGCAAATGATGTTTCTAGCTGTATATAAAATAACATGTGTATGTATATGGAATAATGGAGCCCATGGGATCTGGTTGGAACATATTGCAATTGGTTAGTGTTTACACTTTGAAATACAAAGTTTGGAGTTGAATAGGTGCTCCACACCTGTACCAATGAAGTGATTTTGCATCACAGTCCAAGGTTTCGAATGAAGTGATTATATATCTATGTATAAGGTAATGCAGTGGTTGGTTTCAAAGCTCATGTGATGTATGAGGATTCAGGAATTAGCAAGTTAGAGTTAGTTGTTGTTGTTGTTAGTTGTTCATCTGCATTCAATAAATGAGCATGTGAATGATATACATACATATACTATATATGTGAATGTGAGTACAATGGTCCCGTGCGTATGTAGTATGTATGTTTGTATGTATTCATGATGATGAGTATCTTACAAGAATCTTTTCCAAGAGATAATGGATGGAAGAAGCAAGGTTACCCCACTTACTTTCGAGGATACAATACAAAACACAATTAAACTGCATCTAATTTCCTCTAACCATTCCTAATTAATTCCAATATCCACAATTACTAACTAATTTCAATAACAAACAAAAGATGCTCTTTATATATTTATTCAACAAGGTTAGCCAACAACTTAAATTGAATTTCTATTTATTTAGATTTTGAATGTTCTTTAATTAGGCTTTAGATGTTCTATTTTTTTTATTGATTATTTGTTGCTTTAGATTTCGGATGTTTTACTAACTTATATTGTAGATGTTTTATAAATAATAGTTACAAATATTCTATTTTTTATTGGTTAATTTATTGATTAAAAAAATATTAATTACTTATACTTTCTTATATTTATTACTCATAAGACTATATCATATGATTTTTCTCACCTGTGGTCCATGTTCCAACTTCCCCTACCCTGAACTCATTCAAGCCAATTTTTCATTTTGTCCAACCAATTAACTACCATTTAATTGCATATCTTAAACTCCCCCTGAATCTTTTATTTATATCTTATGCTACTACTTTACCTAGAGAATTATAACTTAACCGCTTTTTCATAATAGAATAATAAATATCAACTTTCTCTTTCTACATTAAAAATTATCTTTTAGAATGTAAGTTTGTTCTAGAACTAAATTTTTCTTTTTTAGTGATTGAACTCCTCCTAAATATTTGACATACATTCAGATTCTATTGTTCGTCCCAATCTTAAAATCCCATAAATATTTGGCTGAATTCTATTTCCTAGAAAAATCATGCATTTAGAGCAATGATAATTTATTTAATTTCAGCAAAAGAGTTGAATTTACTAGAATATTCGTTTTGGTTATGGAAAAATTAGGTGGTAGTGGGGACCTTTTATTTGATTGTTGATAATTTCATAAGACAGAGTCGACAGTAAAAACTAGGTAGTATGAGAGTGGTAGTGTCAATAATCATAATAATATATAAAAATTGATGATAATTTTCCATGAAAGGATATGGTAGGTAGATAAATATATAATTATTAAGAGGGGAGGTTAGTACTTAGTAGTAGAAACTGGAAACATGCAAGTTGAGGGTTGTCTCAAGAGTTGCCCCACTGCCTATCGTGGGATGCATGCTATCCAGATACAATTCTCCATCATCATCACGTGCTCACTGCTCTCGATCTTCTTCTTTCACATTCATTTTCAAATCAACCATGCATCCCAATTCTTCTTCTTCTTCTTCATCATCATATCATGGTTTCTTTCTAGTTTCGTAAGGACGTAAGCTTACCCTAAGAATCATGATCCTCGTGAATGTGCATCATAAAACCTTCAAGAAAAAAAATATATAATTATTCAAAGCATGTTAATTAACATTACATGCACAAATAAAATCTAATTTTCAATATGCTTATTATTAGGGTTTCCTTAATTATTTGATACTTGTATGTATGTTAAGAATATAAACAGAACAAGTTTTTATTTGAAAAATAAAATTAATTAAGATCTTAATTTTTTTAATAGTTAATAAATAAAAGAAATTCATTTAAAATTTCTTAATAAGCAAAATTCTAATTCTTATTATAATAATTAAGCAGTAAAATATATCACCAACCCCTGGGCAATAATGTTGTGTTGTTTTTTCACAGATTGTGGTTTAGCTTATTCTTTAAAAGTTGCCACCAATTAAACCAAAAAGCAAAAGGTGTAAATGGGGCACATGAATTTTGTGAAAATAAAAATGAAATAGAAGATCACAACTCATCAAGTTTCTGGTTGTTGGGTTTGTTGTGTTTTTAATGAAGTCAAATCCATTTACTAATCAATTTTCATGAATATTCAAGATTTTCCAAGAAACTATTGATTTCGAAACCATGCACAAAATAAATATAAGTATGAAGAGTATTTTTATTTATCGTCTCGTTTTCTTTAAATAATTATTAAGAAATGATGATGGACTAATTATTAGAAAAATTAATTTATGAAAGATATTAATTAAGTGGAGTGGAGGAGTGGTAATATGGGAAAATAAATTAGTTTTGTGGAAAAAAGAAAAGAAGGCATAGGATCCAAATCCAATCGTTAATAAGCATTTGGGTTTGGTATCAATTGGGGCTCACTCACGTTACAGAAATGGAACATAAAATTAGCATTTGCATATGGTATCAAATGGGGCTCACTCACCAATGCCCCCATTTCACCATTTCGGTATATGATGCACTTCATTTGCTTAAAAAAGAATCCTGTTACAGTTGAATGATTTCTTTGATAGTTAACTTCCATTATCATAATAAGTTCCTATTATTTTAATATCACACATCGCATGTACATACATAATATATAAGGTATTATTATTAATTATTAATATTATTAATCCTGTTACACACGGAAGCAAGTAAGACCATTAATTTTATAGTTGTAATTAAATCATAGATAAAAACAATTAATTATTTTACTTGCTTTTCTCATTTTTATTTACGTAACATCACATTATTGAATATTAGAATATAAAAATTTTATACTATAATTATATAAAAGCAATTTTCTACAAGAGATAATCTTGAATGAGAAGAAAATAAACATGATGGAACTAGAGAAATTTTTTCATCCACAAGTCTATCTCAAAATCAAGTTTTGGTTGAGAGATGGAATATAGAGGCATATGGTACTTTAAAAACTAAGTTAAGTGCTATATAGTAGTAATTAAACTCTAACTAATAAGATATTGATATCATTATTTTTTTTAAAACAAAAAAGATGTATCAAATGCAAAATTAAATCAGTACAAATCAAACAAGATTTGTTGTCTAATACATTAGAATAAAATAATAAGAAGATAGAATGATGATATAGCAACAAAAAGAGAATATTTGTCCTATGGGCCTTGGAAGACCTCTGGCTAGAAATGCAAACAAAAAAGAAAGAAAGAAGAAAGAGTAGGTGTAGCTATAATATGGTCCTGTAAATGGAAAGCAGGATGCTCATCATATTAATGTATATGGATCCTGCCAAGACCCCAATGCTTGCATTGCCAATCACCATCAAATTAAAGTGGTCCATTCTAATAATTAATTACCGATATGATGATACCAAGTTACAGGATGGATTTCCAGCAAACCCTAGCAAATATAATAAAGTTACAACAAGTTTCCTGTCTATCTCTATGTCTTTCTTTGTTATGCGGATTCTCTGGAAATTCATTAAGTAATGACACTAATTAACTCTCTACACACTTGGGCGTTATTTGAGTCCAGCTTATATTTAACCAACAAATTAAATTCTTTAAAGAGGGATCACTTTGTTTCAAGAATTTCTAAAATAATAAAAGAAATTCCTTTTAAAATGGATTGCGAATAATTTGTATAGAATCTATTGAATTAGCAAGCAGTTATGTAAGTTGCAAATAAAGAAAGAAAGTAGCGCGTGTGCACATGATATGTTGGGATGAATGGGTTTTGATGGTTGTGGGAATGAAGAGCCCTACCTGCTCATGCTGCAGTGTTTTGTGTTTATGTTTATCGTTTAGAACAACAAACAAGATCACAGAACATGCATCATGCATCATCCATGCAATGCTACCTTCAAATGTCTTCTCATTATTCATTATGTATGTATTCCATTTCCATATCTCTTTCTGCTAATCACCTTCACTGCCATCTCACCGCCTTTTATCTTTTCCTTCTCACCAAACAATTTTTCCTAAAAATTTAAACCAGTCAAAATCATATATATAAAAATGAGAGTTCTAGCTAACCCCTAGATGTAATTATCTTCCGTGTGACAAATTTCTATTGATTAATTTAAAATTTGGAATCACTTTATAATTAATTTATTTTTGTAATTATTATTAGAGTGTCATTCAATTTCTAAAAATTTGGATACGACCCCAATACTCAATCTCTTCTTCTACTCAATAACACACACAACTCCTCCTTTCTACTCCTCCCTTCCGCCACACTGTGAATCACAAAAATTCATCGCCCCTCATTTTTATTTAAATAATTTTATCTATAATATTTTTTCTATATCAATATTATTATTTATTTTATTATTCTTTACTACTTTAAATATATTATAAAACATTAAAACCATTTCTCCTAATAGCTGAAACTAATAATATGAGAAACATAAATAAATTATTATACATATATATATATATGGAAAGACACATGTTAAATATATAGTTTAACCAAACTGTCCAAACATACCAAATAATATAATTATAAAAAATATCTTTACATGAATATTACTCTCCTCATTTGATTATATTTCTAAAGTAAACTTAATTGAAATAGTAATTAAATTATTATTTTAAAAATGGATTGTTATTTTATTTTATTGGTTAAATTATTCCGTGAGTTGTTGTAATTAAATTTACATTTAAAACTCTATATTTTTAATTTTAGTTAGATTTTTATATTATTTTAAATTTTATAATTAAATTTTAATTTATTACTAATAAATATAAAAAAAAAACGTTCATAAAGCGTGAATTTATTATTATACAGATATACCCATTTCCTCTATATATAGGGTTCATACTTCATATAGTCACATGAATCTTGTCTATTTCTTCTTTTTTTTTTTATCTTTCTCATTTTCTATAAAAGCAAGAGAGGTAGAGATTTTTTCGCCAAAGTATAAGAAAGAGAAATAAATAAAAAAAAAAACTATTTTAAAATTCTGAAAATGAGAAGTATGTCATTATTTGTCAAATATTAAATAAAGAGTTGACAGAATGCGGCCAAAAGGTAACTGTGAATAGTAGTTAATAATCATCATATATTTATAATTAGGATTTAGGAGGAAAACAATGACAGGTATAAGTGTATAACAACATGCCGCACTTTTCAATTCAAATTAAACACGCACATAAAAAAATGAAAAAAAGAAAGGGTTTCAATATTTCATTCATATTCACGTAGAAATAGAATGATATTCCGTTTGTGAATAAAGATTAAAGAGGCATAATGAATTAATTTATGGACCAATGAATAGGATTGCCGTAGAGAAGGGGAGATGCTAGATACTACATCATAGATGCCCTTCCGCCCCTATTTTTTTCCTGTGGCTTGCAATTGCATCCCTTCCTTCCATCAATTCACCCTTCATCTCAACTCTCAACCATCATCTCTTTTTTCCTCCACTACTTCCCTCAACTTGTATCTGCTTTGCATGCTATATATATATATATATGCACTTATCCTTTTATATATTTTTTTGTATACTATATATATATTGCTATTATTAGTATACCATACCTCTCTTATTTGAGTTATTTCTATTTCAACACTTAGAATTAATAATATATAATAATAATAATAATAACTTTAATTAAAAAATAATACAAGTTCTAATAATGCTTAAACAAAAAACTTACAAAAATTGAAAAACTATCAAATAAATATATATAAATAACGTTTTAGATACAAGATTAGAAGAAAGTATTTTGGTGTCCTATTGAGTACACATCCATCACTTTATGGTAATCTCGATGGCGAAGAATATGGTAGTGAGTGTGATTGTGATATATCCATATTTTAGCCATTACTAGTAATGGTGCTACATAGGACAAACCACACAAAAAATGCCACCTACGAGTTTAGTAGTCTATACGTTTTTGCTTTTTATATATAAAAAGGTACTATGCTTTTCTTATTTTGTTTCTGAAGTTTTCTTATTTGTTTATTTATAATTATTTAAAAGAGAAAACTCAGTTGGAACCTCTTACTCCATTTCTTAAGTTTGCTATTGTAGTTATGTGATGATATGTATGTTTGACATGTAGAAATAACGTTGCTTGAAAGGAAGTGAATAAGAAGACAAGTTTAATTTAGTTACTTCATGTATGTTCATGGCATGCATATGTCTGTTTGCTAAAATTAGAAGACAATGATTTGGTTGATGAGTAAGATCAAATGTAGGGAAAGAGATAAAATTAAAGAACGAACGTAACCTTAAATTCAAATTTCAAAACGTCATCATCATCCAATCTCTATCTCCTCTATAAGACTAGACTGATAATTAGGATCAATATAGAAAACACAAGATAGATTAGTATTTTTCGTCACCGAAAGTGCCAGCTTCCAACAAATGGAAGATATGTATGTGGGTCCATTATTTATTTATTTAATTCTCATTCAACGTATTAACCTTTTGTTATCAAGCATCAGATAAGCTAGTAGTATAGTCAACACTATTTATGCATTAACATGCTTATCAAGCATCTATACCAACAATTCCCCATAAACTTTATTCATCTTATTTACATACATTATAATGATATGTACGATATATGATAATATTCATTGTTACTAGTACCAATTAATTATATCAATGCCCTGTTTAACGATACCTTTGGTTATTTTTATTTATAATGATATATATAAAAAATAAAAATAGTATTGATGTTTTGATTAGAATTGTTATATATTTGAGAAAGTAGTATCGTAGGGGTTGCTTCTTAAGATTGTGATGTGAAGGGTATTTTTCTGCCAAAATTAGTTAGGCAAACTCCCAAATTAGTTTTGGCAGTTTGAAAACATGAAAACCCTAACACAAACCTAATAATAAATGAAATGTATGTTGTGTAAGGACCTAACATATATATATATGGCTTCAATTTTGAATTAAACCTAACTCAGAGAACTGTTCATCAGCAAGACTAGCTACCATGCATAGTATGTAGTAGTAAGTGGTAGTTTAATTAGTTAGTTTTAAATTTATTGAGGGAACAAATTAAATTAAAGAAAGGGAAATCTCATTCACTCATCATCAATCACGTCATTTTCATGGGTTTGCCTTTAAATAGCAAAGTCAATCCATCACTCCGTGCCTACATTTCCAATTTATATTTAACGTGCAAATTTTGGTTACATAAAATCAACTCATTCTCAATAAAATCAAAACACACTCTTAGCTTGGCCACCAAAGAAAGATATGTATTATATATTATAGCATCCATGACTACCCCAACCCAACGTAACCCACCATACCCAGTTACACTCACACATGGTGGTAGTAGGTATATTACACCAAAATTATTAGACACCTCCCTGCGATCAATTGTGAATGTCTTTATTCTATTTAGGTAAACAACACTGTACTGTACTATATATACATGGACTCATCATCATGCACTTCATTCCCACTACAACTTCTAATCAAATGAATTGTTGCATTACATCATTCTTTCTAACTTAATTCATTCTTTTATAATTGTTGCATATATTGATTGCGGTTCTATCTTCAATAAAATATGTAACTGTATTATTGCATGGACCGAAAAATATAGCCAGCAATATGTAACATTTGTCACCACCCTATAATTATTATGAACAGGTAGGTACGAAGAAATTGGAATTGAAAAGGCCTTTAATTTGTTGTTGTTGAGGGTAGTGATGACTCCAACTAAGATAGTAGGATCGGAGACCATAATAATGCAAGAGTTGAAATTAAAACCAGATTTTCACTTTCCAATTTTTATGCACTATCATGGCCTGTCCCTTCATGAGGTAGGTTTTCTTTATTATTAGTAACTAACACTCGGAATATAATAATATTTCATTCGAAACAAGTTAAGGAGATAGAAGAGAATAGAAAAATTAATTAAATGCAACTATAGCTTTAAGATGAGAGGTGAGGATGGAGTACGCATATTCCCCATTCATGGTTATTATTATCTGATCTTGATGAGGAATGATGATATGATATCCAACCAAAAAGTTGATATTTATTTTGATAGTGCATGCCCACTACTACTACTCAAGCTAATAAGTGTTTCGTATTTGTCTTCTACGTCCTCCCATTTAATAATTCCCGCCATAGCTCATCATACAGGGCTTTGCATTCACCATTGAAATCAGTATTCAGTGGCATGCATCATATATATGCATGAATTCATCCATTTTCATGCTTTAAGTTTGACACATCACTGATATATATTGAAATCCATCCCACTAACACCACTATATACCTTCCATTCCACGTATTTGGATTTTAAATTCTAATCACTTTAGTTTTACAACTTCAATTCAAATTTTATTTTCTAATCCTTAATTTTTTTTCTTATAAATTATATATAAATTTCAACTTAGCCGCTAACATGTTGAAAGAAAATTCATATGTCTACATGGAAATAAATTTTCATGAACCCAATTGAATATTTGAATTCATTTTGTGTAACTTCTTTGTAAAATATATGTATTTCTTGTTTAATAGTTTATATTTTACTATACGTACTTTAATTAACATGTTGGTGCAATGACACGAAATCTTCTATATATATATATATATATATATATATATATATATATATATATATATATATATATATATATATATA
>JASCZI010181527.1:20928-32065 GCA_036250425.1 Stylosanthes scabra
GCAGCCGAGACACTATAGGACTCTACTCACTAATTGCGGAAATCATAAAAGCATGAAAATAAATTGGCAGCATAATAGTATTTAAAATTGCAGTTGCAGAAAAGTAAACGGACAGAGTAACGGCAATAAAATGTAAATATCGCAGTTTTGAAATCGACAAAATAACGGTAAAGTAAATTGATTAAAACTAAATTTTGACAAAGTAACAGTAATATGAACAAACAAGTAATAAAAATAAAAAGTCTGGCTAGTGAATGGACAAGAAAACCTAAAATGGAACCCTAAAAACTAAGTTAAATGTGGAAGTGGGCTCCCTTGAAATGGTGAAAGGCTCCTCTATTTATAGATGCTGAAATCCCCCAATGCGTACGCATAGAAGCTTCATATGCGTACGCATAGGTGCCGAATCTAGCATTTGGGCGTGCCTCGCAAGGCTATGATGCGTACGCATGGGTCCTTGTAATGCGTACGCATAGGGTCCAGCCACGGCCTTCTAGGTTTTGTTGCAATCTTTTCGTTCCTTTCGCTCTCTCCGGCCGCTTTCGCTCCAAACTCTGCCTGTTATATCCTGAGACACTTAAGCACACACATCAAGGCATCGTGCGGAACGGGAAACAGTTCAAAACACAGTAAATATTGGCCGAAATAGCAGATAATTACAATTACGGCCCTAAGGAACTACTAAGTGCAATTAAACCTATTTTGCTAGTGTTTAAGTGATGAAAGGGTGATAATTGATCAATTAATGCAGTGAAATTATCCGTCGGAACGGGTTTCATCAGGTGCCTACCAGGAGTCGAAAGAACCTTAAAATAGTGCCACTTGAATTCCTGGATGGATTCCCCAAAGGCATCGAAAAGATGACGCCCCTGATGAGCACGAAAGGACATGAAGCCCAAACCAGTCTGAGATGGGAGCAAGTCATATATATACATAAAAACACGGTACGAAGGATGGAAACTAAAGTGGTGACAGACACGCTCGAAGGTCCACATAAAACCCCAAGCGTGGAGATGGAGTTAACTAGCGGCCACCTAGCATCGCGTCATCACCTCTTTCTAAAAATCATAAAAAGGAAGACAAACCCCTATCCGGGTAAAATGCTCCTGATAGACCCACAAGAAGTGGGTACTATCTTCACCCGCCCAGAATGGCAACCGATCAGATGGCCCAACTGCTTTGAGCACATAATCCCCCTCAGAGGACTTATCCTTGTCAACCTCATCTCGCGACGAAGTTCAAGAAGCGAATCACCAAAAATCACAAAAGGTTGAGAGAAAACCGACTACTCTACCCAACCATACAAAGCCCTCTCAACCGCATTAAGCACACAAAGATGACAGACATTTTGACAAGCTTTCTTCTTCGCCATTTTTTCTTTTCTTAATAAATAATATGCCTGCAATAGGGAGCAGGACCAATAGGTCAAAAAATATAAATATCGCGCACGACGCAGATAGCGAAGAAGGAAGCAAGTCCAAAAAAAGGAGAAGGAAATAGAAAAAGTTTGCACATTTCTCTTGCTACTGCCGTACGCGCATAGCGAAGATGAGGAAACGTCGTAGGACAAAGATAAAGAAAAAGAGAGAACAACTCAAGAACGAACCCAATCGGATACAAAAATGGATACAACGACAAACAACAAATGATAGGTACAAAATCAACAGAGATGAAGATGAGGGAAATACCTGCAACAAGAGGAGCGACAGAAATGAAAGCCGAAGTCAAATAAACTTCCTTTCTCAATAAGCGGCACAAGACGAACGGAGAAGATGAAGAGATGAGCGACAAAGGAAAGTGAAAAAAGAGAAAGAGTAAGAAAGGTTTTTTCCTTTTGAAATCTCTAAAAGCTTCTCTAACACGCTTTTGAAATTCAAGGGGCAGGTAACTGATTAGACGGTTACAGAAAGTTCGAAAACCACGCCTCTTCGAAAACCGAGGAAAAGACATCATTATCCTCCACCACGTCAGCAGAAAAAGAGTCCATGAGATGTTTCCTCTCAAAAGACGAAATTAAATGACACATGGCACCCGGAAAAAGATCAACCGCCCGGAAGTACAACACATACATCGGAAGCTAAGTATAACTACTTAAACTTCCGAGTGGGGGCAATGTTACGAACCGGCCCATAGAGATCCAATCCTTCACCTAATATCAACATCACACGGCCCATAAGGGCAAGGATCAAGCTAAAGAAGGAAAGATTTTATATGATCATGGAAGGATCTCTTAAAGTTCTTAACCACCCACTATTATATAAGCGCGGGGCAACACCCCCTAGGAATGTAATCTCTAACCCTACACCTTCCATATTTGACCTAGAGCTCCATAATCTTAATTCTAGACCTCTAGGGCTACTTCTTACACATATCAATCCCCTTTCAAGACTATAGCTCCTAGTTCCTCCGGGGGCTCCGTCACCCAGAAGGCACATTCTCCCTGTCTTATTCTTTCGTCTAATCTCCCTCGTGAAATCCTTCTTGGACAATCATTAAATGGTCCTGTACTTAACACCCGCTAAAGAGTTTTGTTTTCTTAAGATTTTTTTTTCTAACAAAATGACATCTTTTGATAAAATTATTATTTTTTGAGTTAAAAATTATATTTTTTAAATTTTTTCAAATAAATAAATAATTAACTAATTAAATGGGACTACCAGTTTAATTCGTTGGGCTGGCCATAAATGGATCATACTGAAAAAAATTTTTATTGTGAACAAACTGAGCCTAAACATACCAGCGTGCGCGCTTAACCAGACAATCTTGTTTTTAATTATCCCGATGAAAAAGACTGATACCCAATAGTATCCACATATATTATCTTTACGGTTTTGCTAGGTGTACACATAAACACATTGAAACACATAAATCTTTCTCACTTGAGGGAGTGATTATTTAGGATGTGTTTATGTGTTTTATGTGTACATCTAGCTTTTTTGTTTTCCTTAAAAAATACTAATATAACATAATCAAATATAATTCAACAAAATTTCAATATTATTGTTATATAATTTAAATATAATTAATATAATCTAACATACATATTAAATATACACATGCCTTAAATGAAAATAAAATAAAGATTATTTTCAATATAATAAAACAACATAATACTTAATAAATTCACGTTTATGAAAATTTAGCATGTTAAATTGATAAAAAAAAAATCAAATATATTAATTATCTCAAAATAAAATAATAATTATGTATAAAACTGTCAAAATGGGTCAAACTTGTTAGACCATTGTTATTAATGAATTGTGAATTTTGGACATATAGGACGATATAATATATGAAAGAATGAAAATTCAACTCGTTAAAAACGATTTCTTTTAATCAAATTTAAAAAAATAAAAAACTTTATTCCTTTTTTTTGGTGACATCTTTATTCCCATTTGATTTGTCTTTGAGGAATTCTTTTACATATTTTCACAAAATTGAAATAACAGAATTCGTCCATGATGAATTGTAATTAACTTACCGACATCATATTCACAAAATTCACCAAACAACCGGAATATTCTTGTTAAACACATACCTACCCCATATTAAAACAAAATTGCCGATACTCCTGTACAATTTTTATTTTTTTAAATCAACAGCACAAACACTTAAGTGTAAACTGTTTTTCATTTATACTGTAGTAAGAGAAACCACGGGCGGAACTACCCATTAGCAAAAAGGGGCAATGACACCCCCTAAATCTTATAAAAATTAATAATAAAGCTTTTTATAGTTTTGCTTTGCTCCTCTTAAAAATTATACTTTAATTTTTCCTATAAATTATATTTTGATCTTTTATTGAAATAAAATAATTTTATAAATATATGTATAGTGTATTTGTGAATAGATATATATTATTTAAATTATTTTTAAAATAAATTTTATATTTTAATATGTATTTTATATTAATGACTAATTTAATAACTAATTTTTTAGACGAATCTAATATAATTCATTTTATATAAATGAATAATTTGTGTATATATCTATTATAGTTGATAAATATATTATTAAATTACTAATATTCCTATAAAATAATTAAAATATTTAAAAATATATAATAAAATTAGTAATAGTTAAATTTTTAATCTTAAAAAAAATTTGACCCTCTAATAAATCGCCTAGCTCCGGCGAGAAATGCTAAAATACCAAATGTGTGAAAAACTAGAAATGTTTTTCAGCCGTAATAATAGAATTTTCTAATTATAGGACATGTTTAAAATGTGTGCACGAAATATTTTTTTGTTGTCTAGTGCACAGAATATTTAATGGTGGATGAGAGAAAGGTCAATAGGAAAAAAAAACAGAAAATAAAAATTCCATAATCTACCTAGCTAGTCGTCATATGCCATTATCTAAAAGTTGAAAAATACTAAAAGTCATAAATAACTCTAATTTACCTATTTTAATTTTTATTTATATTAATTGATTATCACTAAACTAAATACATAATATTATATATTATAAATATAAAATAGTAAATATTATGTATATAAAACTATAAATATTAAATAAAATAAAATAATTTTAAATTATCACTATATACGACCGAGTTTGCGAATGATGAGAACCCAACTTCTCATGCGGTTACTCAGCGGTATTAATAGGGATGATAATGTGTATCTGTGAGGCAAGTATCTTTCCTCCGCTTTCGGTTCTTGTTTATGAAATTTTCCTATTCTCACTTCATCCCCATCACGGATCGCCATTTATAAATTTCTACAGGGTTGGCAGATGCCTGCGAAGAATCCATAAATATCAATATTTGAAGAAAAATTTACCAGAATCATAATAAAATTGAGTATAATACAATAGAATTTAGCATATTAGAATACAATTCAAACATAAATTTAACCATCCACGTATATATAAAATTTCAAACCTATTAAAGAAAATAAAATAAAAAACATGTTTCCAACTTAAACAAAATCTTAAATTTTATATATGCATGGGACAATTACATAATATCACATTTTGTGAGGATTTTGCGAACCTTCATAGGTGAGTATATGAATCCCATCCTCGTCCTCGTCCTCGTCCCCATTTATTTGTGGATTGGTGCCAGCGTCTTGTAGGAATTCTTTATTGCTGATAATTTTGGCAAATACCTAATGTTGAGATTTTTCCATCCTTAAAAGGTAATAATGTCTAACTATTAATAAATTGCCATTAAAAATAATAAATTGTCATTAAAAATACCGGCATGCATAGTTAGGCAGTTAGCTAACCAAATTGGTGATATATATATATATATATATAACTAACAATCAGATATTGCTTGAAGAAATTATATATATTTTAAATTTTGTACTTAAACAATTAGAAATGTACAGTATAATTGAACTTAGTACTAATATATAGAGTAAAATATAAGTACTTTTGTTTACATTTTTACAAACTTTTAAAGATATTTTTAACGTTTAATGTCACCTTAATGTCGATATTCACACCCAAGATGTTATCACATGCATGGAATAACCATGATAGTTCCCTTCTGAGACAGTCCAAAGTCTCCAAGCAACATGCTCGTCGTAAACCAGCTGCACTTCCAAAAGCACTACCTTCTTCGTCCTTGAGAACCCATAAGACATCATATTCATTGCCAGCAGAGAAAATTGAAGTTTTCAAGTCACTTGAGGGTTGGGCTTCACAGTGCATCTTGCCTCTTGTGAAGCCCGTTGAGCAAAGTTGGTAGCCCTTTGATTTTTTACCAGACTCATCTCTACCGGTGGAGGACTTCAACAATAAGGTGATATCACAATTTCATGTCAGAAATAATCTTTTACCACTTTTTGGTACACCTCAAGACTAAAGTTAATTATAGTATCGATCGTTTTACCATACATTTTTTTGTTACATCATTATTGCTTGACAAACACTCCATCCATTGCCCCCTTATATTTAGAGAATAATTTACTATGAGAAATGTTAGATAACCATTAATTTTAATTTATCTTAATTATTATTTTTAATCATCAATTCTCTACACCTTGATTATTGTTTAACATCATACTTTAATCAACACTATTGATTAGTTAAATAATGTCTAAAATAAATTAAAAATGATTGTTATGTAGCATTTCTCTTAAACTACAGTTAATGTTTTATCCAAATAAGGGTTTTTTATCAATTATTATATTTAATGAGATAATCCTTATTTTATTATTTGAAAATTTTGTAACCCAAGCCCCCGCCATATCTCAACTTTAAGGGTAATGCTTTTTGAACAAGTGGTTTTGGACAATTCAGTTCAATCAAGTGATTTATTTCTGTGCTAACTATAATATTATTGTGGTGTCAAATAATATAAAAAATTGCATGCACCTAAATAAAATTTTATTTGACATCGAAATAGTATTCTATTTAGCATAGAAATTGTTAAGCACAGATGTACCGAACAATGATCCAATGGACCTTAGTCGTGAGAGGAAGTAGACACTGAGAATGAGAGAGAGAAAGTGTTCTTTCCGAAGGGAAGCACTCGGAAGAGTCCGAGGATTGGATCCGAAGAAGGTGATTGATGTGATAAGAGAATAGCACTAGAATTCCAGAATTAGGATTATGAGTATTCTTGGGCTAATATGGGAGGTTAGGGTTTAGAGAGTGCGTACCTTGAGGGGGTGTTGCCCCCTGCTTATATAGTAGCGGGTGGTTAAGATTCGGATGTGATCTCTTCATGATCTCATCGAATCTTTCCTCTTTTAGCTTGATCTTTTATTTTTTAGCTTGATCCTTGACTTATGGACCAAGTAAGTTGATTATTGATTTAATGGATTGGGCCTTATTGGGCCGGTCCGTAACAGAAATAAATAACTTAGTTGAACTTGGTTGGCCAAAATTACTTGTTCAAATAGAATTATTGCATCTGTAAATCTAAATCAACTATTTTTTTTTAAAAAAAAACAACTAAAGTAAAGAAGAACTATAAGAAGAAGAAAAACGAAACTTAGAGAATAATAAGAGGAAAAAAAAAGCCTCTAACTACGAGAGAGGCAAGTGATAGACCTAGATTAATGTTGTCTTCTTCGTTCTCACTCGGGATCCTGTATTTTAATATTTTGTGTATGTTCATTCTCTATAGTTATTCATTGTATTTTTACTACTACTCCTCTGTGTGTTAATTGTTCTCTTTTATGTGATATTTTCTTCGTTCTCACTTTTCTTCTTCCTCAAATTCTTCTTCCACTAGTGTTTTTTTTTTTTTTGGTTAATTTGCCTCTTTTTCGAATTACAAAATAAGACTTATCTCATAAAATATCATAATTGATATTTGATAAGACCTTAGGTTATTAAAATGTGATATATAGTTTAAGAGTAATGTTACGGAATCAACGTTAAAGAACCAATAGAGAGCCAATGAGTGTAATTAGGGGAATAGTGAGTGATAAAAGAGGAACGAAAAAAGAAAGAAAAATGATATTAACTTCCTATTATCTTCATAATATTGACTACCAATACTTTCTCACACTGTAATTAAGTTAGACGATGGTTATTTTCAATTTTAGATAGATTTATAAACCAACCACCTCTTACCAGGCTTAGACAGTGTTGCCTTATTGCTTTTTATTCTTTTCATTATATTCACTTTTGTAAATAAAAATGGTTAATTTACTTTATTATCAGTTTTTGAAAAAGTATTTTTAAAATGTCACTCTTTTTAATATTTACCAACTAAATGAGATATGAATCCCCCTCTCTCTATATATATCTTATGAGAATAAGTTTTTTATTTGAAAATATGAGAATGTATTTATAATCGTTATTAATTTAAATGGTTAAGATTGAATACTTCCACTATTTATTATGATAAATGCTTCAAAATTATCATTTTCAATAATAAATGCATTCCAATAATCTTTATTTGTCCGTTGTCTCTTTCTATTTTTAATATTTATAAAGGATGTTAAGTATTTTTTTTCTATAAAAAGCAATAATCAAATTATATATTTATTAGGATAATGTTTTGATTTTTGGATTTAATTTAAAATAATTATTTTTATTTTTAAACTATAAGAAAAAATAATATAGTACAACAATTTTATAATTATTGTATTTGATGGTTTTTTTGGTAGGGTTGAAAATAGATGTTTCTTTAGTAAATATTCAATCATATTGATACAATAATAAAACTCACATGTAGTAAAAAGGAAATGAAACCCATATATGAGATGCTACATAATATATAACAGTAATAGTAACAAAATAATATATACTTGGAACAAAAATTATAAGAATGATTATTTTTAAACAATAATTTTATGCGAATAAGTGATTTTGACCAATCAAGTGCAACGAAGTTATTGCCAATGAGCTGTTGCTCAAATGGCATATGTCCCCTTCTCCTAATAGAGGTCTTGGGTTCGAGTCTCTCTCCAACATATCTTTGATTAAAAAAAAGTGCAACCAAATCATTTATTTCTATGTTAAATAAAAAATTATTATTCAAATAGCATTACCCATACAGAATAATAGGTTGATTTTTTTTGCTTTGATGTACTAAAATGGACTTTGCTTTGATTCAATTTTAATTATAGAAAAAATCTTAAATAAGCACTTAATAAAAATAGAAAATTAACATTACTACCTAGTATATATAAAATCAGAAATGATTAGGAGACCTAAATCATAAACCTAATTATAAGCATAATTTCTACATAGAGAAAGTTTTACACCTTTTACATTTTTAATTTTTTTTAAAAACAGCATTTATGATTGACTTCTTTACCATTTTAAGTATTAGGCTTATTATTAGGCTTATGATTAGGACTCTCTATCACAACTCATATAAGATTATATTGTCTTACATGTTTAAACGAAAAATTATATAACAGGCGATTTTTTTATTTTATAACAAGTGAATTTGAATATTTAGACAAAAAAATTTAATATTTAATTTTGAAGTGATAATTATTTATGAATACATTTATTGTAACTTAGTGGAGAAGCATTTATTACTTTTTAGTGGAGAGATTTAATCTAAACCATTTAAATACATCAAATGGTTATAAATATATCCTCACATTCTCAAATAAGAAATTCATTCTCAGAAAAATATTAATACATCCCTTATATATATCTATATATATTATAAGGGTGTGTTTATTTTCAAATTAATATATAAAATCTAAAATGTTTTATTAAATATTATTTTCATATTTATTTATATTTATTCTTTTTAAAATTAACATTTTTTTAATTATACAAAGTATTAAAATAAATATTAAATTTCAATTGTTTGATATAGATGTCTAATAAATTAGATATAATTTTGTTAATAATTCTAGTACAAATATTAAAAAATAATATATTTTTAATAATTCTAATGTCTATATTTAAAAGAATAATACGTCAGTGTTATATATATATATATATATATATATATGTGTGGGGCAAGTTACCTATATGCACTATATGGAAATCAAAATTATCAGACTACGTCAAAATCAGAAAATTGATCATATTGCATCGTTTGCCATTTATATGGAATCCGTGAGACCCTGTCACGGATTCCTTGTTGTGTAAAAAAAATTGTAATGTATCTGTGGCAAGGTGCCACGCATCCAGACCAACTCTTTTTTTTTTTTAGTTAGTTTTAAATATTTAGTTGTTATTAGTATTTAGTAGAATTAGCGCGGATAAATGCTACGCGTCGTATCATTGAAAGTTGCCGCTCGCGTTAGAAAAAAAATTAAACGACGTCTACACGAAAATACGAAAACGTACATAAATATACGAAATACACATGTCTGCACGTTCTGATACACATAAAGTAATGCGCGAAATTAAAGTACATAACTAACATAAGAGAACTACATATGGCCTCCGGTGCCGCACCCTCGACGACGTGGAGCTCTGCGGGCCCGCCCTGGTACTGCTGGCTCGCCTGGCTGCTCAGCCGGTGCAGGTGACGCTGGAGGAGTCGGCACACGGGCAGGCTCCATGATCGGTACGTCCCAGGAGGCACCCGGCACGTGTGATGCGGATGGAGGAGTCCCACCAAGATCCATAAAAAGATGGGACGGACCGGACATAGGCTCGTTCAGGTCCAGATGAACCGGAAAGCCATCGAACTACGTGTCCAGCCTGTAACCACTGCCGCCCTCGCGCATGATTTCGTCCATCAACTGCTCGAATCCGGGCTATGTAGCGCGTCCAGGAACGCCTGCTGCGACGGGGAGCTCATGGTCGACGGGATCGTGGTCCCCTGGGTCTGAGGGGTGGGTGAGAGGTAAGCCTGTGAGCTTGTCCCCACCTCCTGTACCGGCTGAATGGTGCTGGCACCGCCCTGAGTCTGCTTGTCACCCCCTCCCCGCGGCCTCTACCAGCTCTGCCGCCTCTGCGAGGTCTGCCCGCCCCTCTCAAACATGCGTAGCTCACAGGCATGCACTTATTCTTCTGCGTCGGTGGCGCGGCCGACGCATCCTCAGCCATCATGTCGTCCAACCACTGCCAGTCCCGAGCGGTGGTCCTCGTCCCAACCATCATCCTCCTCGCAGGTCGCCTATTATCTGGCACATGAGGCACGTCGGGGCGCGCTGGATGTGGACCTGACAGTCTCTATGTGGCCTCAACCGGGATCTCGTCGTGTGGTAAATGATGGAAACGATCAGCGGGGACAAGGTACCTATTACTGGAAAGGATCCACCACCGAATAAAGTCTGCAGTGGAGCCGGGATCAGCAGACGGTACAACCTCAAACACCTGCTGAAACCTGCATGCCCACAAACACGTTACGTAACATAAAATACAAAAAAAATAAGTCAAAGTAAACTGGAAACCATAAATTAAACCATACCTTGTTGCCCAGAGTGCATGCCAGCACTGAAAGGTCTACGGAAACCACTGGTCACTCCCGCGTCCGTCCTTCGCATGCAAGAAGTCGAAGTTGAGGGCCTGGTGAGGATGATTCTGAACCCCACCAAACTGCGGGATCACCCGATCAACCTGGTGCCACTCGATGGTCCCAAAGTATATAAGTGAGACGATCAAGCACCATAGGGCTCTGTGTTCCTCCCGCAGAATGCGTCTGTCTAGCACCGCCTCTACCTCCAACGTCCGATACGGGAGACATACGAACTGCAACACGAAAAGGATGTATAAGGCAACAATATTGAATGCATGTTACATAACTAAT
>JASCZI010181527.1:32075-49379 GCA_036250425.1 Stylosanthes scabra
TATACAAAGATAACAAAAATTCCAACTGACCTCGCTGAAGGGCATCAAATCGAGTTGCCTCCTGAGACGCTGCAGTCGGGGATCCCTCTCGTTGGATGCGGGGAGATACCTATACCACCTGATAATACCACAAACACGTTAACCAAGCAGCATAAAATAAAACACAAGTAAAAATTAGACAACGAAACAAATAAATTGGTTTACCTAGAGGCCAATGGCCACTCAATGTCGTTGAAAGTGGGAGGGCGAAGGGGGGGAAACCGCCAGAAAATCCAGCTCTGCAGCAGGTCTAACGGCCCTGCAATCTGGACGACATTCCTGTTGGCTGCTCGATACAGGTTCTTGTACAGCCAGGCTAGCATTGCGGACCCCCAGCTGTATCGTCCTAGATCGTCGATGCGCAGCAGATAAGGAAGCTAGCGAACATGAGCCCGAACTCTGGTCTTGTCCCCGATAAGACAGATCGACAGCAACATCTAGATGTAAGCTCTGGCATGCATGAGAACCATCTCCTCGGTCAGATGGCTAGGGAGAACTCCGAAGGTGCTCCTCAACCATGAGAACGTCACGGTGCACTGATCCGCGACCGGTGGTGCGGGTGGGTCGCCGAACATCTCCCGGAACCAGTCCCATCGTGGTCTCCATGTACCCTCTGGCATTATGTACTCGAAGTCCCAAAGGCAGCCACTCACAGGCTCGCCGTCGATGGGGAGACCCAGCTGGTACGCGACGTCCTCGAGGATGATAGTGCACTCGCCCCACGGCATGTGGAACGAATGAGTCTCCGGTCGCCACCTCTCTACAAAGGCGCTGATGAGCGGCTCGTCAATCTTAAACCAGCGCTCGGTCAGTCGTGTAACCGGGAGCAGACCGGCCCGCTGCAAGAACGGCTTAGCGCGTGGATCTAGGGTCATCCCAATCTGCCGATAGACGGTGACGATACACCTATCCTTCTGCGTTGAATAGGAACAAGTATTGAATCAGGAAAAAAATGGGCAGTTCATAACGATCAGTTAAAGCTAAACAGAATATTGATACGAAACTAACACGTAAACACGTAAATAAGTCACGGTAAAGTTAATAACATTTAATTACACCCTAAACAATAACACGTAATGTAAACCAAACTAAAACCTACACTAAATCACCCTAACCAATAAAGCACATCTAACTAACAAATAAACCACATGTAATTAACAAATAAATCACATCTAAATTAAATACGTTAAAAAGAAAAAACTAACATCGTCGTGGACGTTATGGGCGACGTGTGAATCTCATTGAGGCGGTACATCTTCGGCTTGTCCTCTGCGGCAATCTCCTCGATTGATCGCTCTTCCATCATGAGTACTCAAAAACTCTCTCAAATGTTTTCTCTGACTTCTCTCTAAAAAATTTCTTACTTCTCTCTCTAAAAACCAACCACTCTCAATCCGAATGACCCTGCCACGAATTTTATAGGTTTTTTTTTTAACCTGAATCCGTGGCAGGGTGCCACGGATCCCCCTTTGGTCATATTAACACCGAATCCGTGGCAGGGTGCCACAGATCCTACACAATGCATTATATATTGTTCTGAATCCGTGGTGGAGTCCAACGGATTCAAGAAATCTCTACACCCTGCCGCGGATTCCATATAAACGTGAAACGGTGCAATCTGATCAATTTTCTCGTTTTAGTATAATTTGATAATTTTGGTTTCATGCTGGAATATAATAGTAACTTGCCCATATATATATATATATATATATATATGTAATTCTAATGTATATGTTTAAAAGCTTATAAAAATTATTTTTTGATATAGACATTAGAATTATTTTAAAAAGTATTTTTTTTAATATATACATTAAAAATTATTTTTATTTTAGTAGACATTTATATTAAACAATTGAAATCTAATGTTGATTTTAATTTTTTATATAATTAAAAATTATTCATTTTAGAAAAATTTAATATAAAAATATTATTTAGAAATATTATTTAATATAAAAATAATACTTAAATGAACGTAAAAATATTATTTAATAATATATATAAATAAACATAAAAGTTATTTTAAAGATGTATTATATTTTTTAATTAATATATTAAAATTTAAAATATAATTAATTAGAAAATATAATCATAACTACTCGTTTAAATTTAATGGCTATGATTTAATCCTCTCATTTTTTATATAAGAGTGGCTATAACCTATGAAGCATAGACACTTCGTTGATTTAGCGTATCTACGTGTCAGACACGTTTTGGACATGACACTCACCGACACTTGTCCGACACGCGTGTCTTCCGTGTCCAATCGGTGTCCTTAAAAAAACAAAAAATATCTCTCCGGACACACTTAATACTCCAAAATATCATCACGTGTCCACGTGTCCAGCTTTATTCTTGACTTATATCCTTAAGATGAGTTTAAAAGTAGTAAATATTACTATTTCTTAAAACTAAAAGTTATCTTAAATATGTTATATAATTAAAAAAGACATTAAAAATACTTAAAAGTAATATTTTCAATTTTAAGATAAATAAAATATCAAGATATTATTATAATTTTGTTAAAAATATATTATATTTTATATATATACCGTGTCCCTGTGTCATATAAAAAATTAAGATTTGTGTGTAGCCGTGTCGCGTGTCGTGTTGTGTCCCGTGTCCGTGTCAGTGTCCATAGACTATAACATATCATAAAAGTTAGCTTGACTTTGTGGTAATAAAGTTGTTATTCATAACTTAGGTCATGGATTTAAATTACACTTCTTGCATAATTTTTACAACAATGTTACAAAATCACTATTAGGGAGTAAATAATTAAATTATCTTCCGAAATTAAAAAATGTAATCATTTTAAATAGAAATTGAAAAACGTTATCATCCAAATAAAAAAATTATCATTTGAAATTAAAACTAAAAACAATCACCCATGGAATAAATTGCTATTGAATTAATGATAACATTAAATATTATAATAGATAATTATAAATATTATTTACATAACGTTAAACTAAATATAATAACTTTGAATTAAGATTACCTATTATTACTAGAATTACTAGAGAGCAACTGAAATGATATTAAATTTTGTTTCCAATTACATGCTGATTGATATTCAATTTTAGTAATATTTAATATAGATGATAATACATTTTTGTGGATATATACAGGGACGGACCCAAGGCGAAGAGAGAGGGGGCACTTGCCCCCATTGAGTGGTGGAAATTTTCTAAAACTAATATAATTGTTCCACTTAAAAAATTAATTACCCCCATTTATTTTATTTGTATCCTCTTTTGTGTCTTTGAGTTTATATTTTTCATATTTTTGGTATTATTAAAATCAATCTCAAATAAATAGCAAGATTTTAAATCTCTCATTCTTTAATTTCGCTTCTACATTCTCACTAGTCAATAAATAATATTCAATAATTCTTTTCTTAATATTAATTTTTTTATATCCTCGTTAATACTAATTTCATCAAGTGCAATAATACAAAAACTTCACTATTTTTCAATTTTAGTCTCCCCTTCCTATTTTTTGGCTCTTCATATTTTCATAGTTCATTTTTTTTTTCAATTACAAATTTCAATTCAAATATTCAACAATTCAGGTATTAATCTATTTTTTTATTATCTCCGCGACTTCATATATTTTATTCTCAATTAATTAATTCTTATTATTTTTATCTTATTTTTATTTTTAAATATGAATGTTATTGTTGGTGTGATTATATATATTTTTTTATGTTAGCTTGATTAATATATTGAAAGTCTTCGTAGCCAATATTAAGGAGACAATAGAAAATTAATATCATTTTTTCTTCTTTTCTCTTTTTTCTTTTACCACCCACTATTTCGCTAGTTATACTCATTGGCTCCCTATTAATCCCTTAACGTTGGTTCCGTAGCATTATTCTAATGGTAAATATAATTTTTTTTGTATTCTAATAATGAATTTATACTTATATTTTTTATTTAAAATTAATATTTTTTAAATAATAATATGTATTATTTTTACCCCACAGCGAAAATTTTCTAGATCCGTCACTGGATATATATAATTATATATTGACTAAAAATACTCAGGTAAGGGCTCTAAAAGAACGGACAGCTGAACTTCCAGATGATTATTTAGTAGTTTTGGTGGGTAACATGATCACTGAGGATGCTTTGCCCACCTATCAAACACGGTTAAACCAGTTGGATGGTGTTGCAGACAAGACTGGCTCGAGCACAAGCCCATGGGCAGTGTGGTCTCGAGCTTGGACTGCGGAAGAGAACAGGCATGGAGACTTGTTAAAAACCTATTTGTATCTTTCGGGCCGAGTTGATATGCTCATGATCGAGAGGACCATCCATTACTTAATTGCAGCTGGAATGGTCAGATGCATCCTAGCATGCATGCATACATACACCCATATATATTTCTTTCAAGCATTTTCTTTATGCTATTTGTTTTTTGGTTAAGTACTTTCTTTATGCTATTTAATAGGATTTTTCAGTGTGTGGACTAACGATGAATTTAGTTCCGAAAAGATTTGTTGTTATTCTTCAAATTTATCCTTGAAAAAAGTTTCATAACGCAACACTCACTGCTGTTTTGCACGAATGCCCATGCACGCGACACTGGCTTTAGCAAGTTGAACCAGCGTCGCACTAAGGCACTGAGGTGTAATTGTGTAAGATGATAAATTTTCGAAGAAGTATTTATTTTGATAAATAAAATCTGTATTTTGTTTAAATAAAAAAAATCTCTCTTGCACATGTAACTATTTTTATTGTAAATTTTGCTCTTTCTTAGCCGCATATTAGTCGGTGCATATACACTACTCATTTCATCATCATGTTCATTCTTAAATTAATCTCTTTAATTTAATATCAACATTTTAAATCATTTGTTTTGGTATAGGAATGGAATTTAGACAAGAATCCATACATGGGCCTTGTATACACATCATTTCAAGAACGAGCTACTTTCATTTCACATGGTAACATGGCTCGTCTTGCTAAGAACAGCGATCCAATACTTTCGCGAATTTGTGGCACCATTGCTGCAGACGAAAAACGTCATGAGAATGCATATGAAAAGATTGTTGAGAAGCTTCTAGAAGTGGACCCCACAGTGACAATGGTGGCAATATCTGACATGATGCGCAAAGGTATCACAATGCCAGCACACCTTATGCAAGATGGAAGGGACCCACACCTCTTTGATCACTTCTCTGCAGTGGCCCAACGACTCGGTGTCTACACAGTCGCTCATTATGCTGACATTTTGGAGTTTCTGATTGAACGGTGGAAATTAGAGAAGATACAGGATTTAACGGCAGAAGGAGGACGTGCACAGGATTTTGTGTGTGGCCTACCACAAAAGATTAGAAGGTTGCAAGAACGCATGGATCAAAGAACACGTAAAATCGAGCCTCAGAGTGTCAAATTTAGTTGGATTTTCAATAAGGAAACCCCTTTCGTACCAAAGAAGTAAATATATAGCTTATCTCCTAAATGTTTTAAATAAAATGAGAGATAATTACTATTTTGATTTTTAAGAATGAGTTAATTACCAAAAATAATCATAAAAGATTTAAATATCGACAAAAATAATCATAAAATATTTGAACAATAAAATTACTCATGAAAGATTAAAAATTGTGATAAAAATACCCAAAAATAGTTCTCAATTAATGCTAATGCTTAGTTAGTTATATAATTTTTGTCATAATTTTGAATTTTTCATGGATGTTTTTGTCATTTGAATCTTTCATGGATATTTTTGTCATAATTTTAAAACTTTCATAGGAATTTTTGTCATTCAAATCTCTCATGATTATCTTTGTCGATTTTATAATCTTTTATGGTTATTTTTGGTATTTAACTCTTTAAGAATTAATTAGAGTATTTGTCCGTACCTTGCACGAAAAATTTAATTTAATTTAAATTAAAAATATTATTTAATTTATTATTTATATATAAAATAATTAAAATAATATATAACTTGTGAGTTGAAATAATAATGGATGTTAAGAAGGTATGTATGTTTTTGTATTCTTTTTCATTTATAAAAATATATTCATTATTGTCCTGTATGTTTCTATCACCAACAATGCTATAGAACCAGCATTAGGAAGCCCTTAGGAAGTCAATAATTAAAAAAAATATATATCATCCGAAATTAAAAAACGTATCATCCAAACACAATAAAAATGATCATCCACATAATATATGAATTATCATCCGTAACTCATCTATCATTACCATCAAGTGCATTGGCTCCCAAATATATTGGTTGTCAAAACTTTCTCTTTTATCACATATCTCTGTTTAATATCCCGTCAAAATGGGGCGAACATATCGAATAAGATCTGTTTATCTGTCCAAAACAGGTGGACTTTTCCAAAAATGATAACTACTCTTTTGGTCATTAAAGTTTTGAGTCAAAATCAAATTGGTCCTAGACTACCTTTTTTTAAGACAAAATGATTCATAAAGTTTTATTTAGGGATAACTATGATTTTAGTCATAAAGGTTTTTCGGAAAAATCAATTTAATCACAAACGTATTTTAGGCCAAAAATTAGTCATAAACGTTGTAATTTTTTTCAAAATGAATTGATTTATGATTTTGCCCCTATTGTTAAAAACAAGACCGCTTTTTAAATATATGGACCAATAAACCGATTTTTAAAAGACTAAACCATTACCACTATCAACACCATTAATCCATTATCACTACCATCAACACCACTAATCCACCGTCACCACCATCAATCCACTATCACCACCATTTCAAGCATCTCCACCATCAACATCAACCCCTAATTTTTAACAACAATTCAAGAATCAATAATTATTAAAAAAAAATTTATCGATTTATGCTCACAGTAAACCCAATAAGGGACGGCAGTTAGTTACAATCCAACATACAAAATCAAAGACAAGAATAAAACAATCTACAATCAAAGCAGCATGTAATCCTCATTGGCACCCACGTTCATAGCTCCGGGAGCAGCAGGCACCTCAAAGGGGTCCTCCTCCGGATCTTCTTCTTCTTCTACCTCCCCGTCTCTCCTACCTCCTTCCTCAATCCTGTGGCACCCTCATTCCTCTCATTTGGTTCATCATCTACTCCTTTAGTCTCTACATCATCTCCCTCGCACATCCAACCCTCGGATGACGGAATGAGTTCCCAACTCCTAATTGGTCATCCCCTTACTCGATCTTATTGTTCGTGAGTAGGGGAATCCACCTTTAGAGAAGATGATAGATGTCCAAGTCTAGTTATGGGACCAAGGGGAGAGTACTGCGGAGTCGGACTTGATCTTCTTGATGGTCCCGACCTTTGATGGGAGAGATCCTTCCCTTTCGAAGAGTTTCGGCGTCTAAGAGCTAAAAAAGACTTTATGGGAAGCTCATACGGATGATCTGGGTCGAAGCGAACACTGTGAAGCAGATGGATGAAAGGCTCGTCGTCGAAGTGGTACCTCCTCGTCTTCACGGCGGCTAGATCAGAATTGGTTTTCTCGTCGGAGTCCTCGTACTTCCCTCGCTTCTCTATGTCGTAACAGATAACTCCACTTCCCATCTACGGGTGGGTCAAAAGAAATAAAAATGGGATGAGAACCTATCGTTCCCAGTCGACGCCTAAGGGCGACTAATCCTATTCTAAGGTTTCGTCAATTAGGGGAGGTAGTTATAAAGCAAGTACCAAAATTCAAAATAAAAACAAAGAAAACAAATAAATAACAATCAAGGGAAATAAAAACACACAACAAACAACCTAAAGTAACTACGCAAACACAATCAAATGCACAAGCAAGAATGATGCATGCCTAGATTTCCTAACGCAGGACGTGAGCTCACGTGTCGGTTGTCTTCCTGCAACCTAACGACTACTCGGAACAAGTCCGAGTATGGTTCCCTACGAGCGAATGTCACGATTCCACCGAAGCGACCTGTACCGCCCTTTTGGGTACTTTCCGCACTCCCTCTGCGGATCTTGAAAAATGGCGAGGATCCCGTCACCTTAACCGAAGCTATCGTAAAAGAGGCTGCATCGCTCGTAGGTCATGGATGATCGTGTATAGGGGAGCTACCCCTTCGTAAAATGGCACTTTAACTCCCTACTTTTCTCGAACACCAATCTTTTCATCGGTTCAAAGAACCGTCTTGACCGAGAGAGAATTACGAGGTCAGTTTATACCGGACCACCCACACTTAGCTTAGCCAACTGATCAAGCTAATTAGAGTCGAGACCGGTAATCTGTAGTTCGCTCTAACTCACCCAATTGATTACAAGGGAACAAATCCGATCATATTGTTCTCAAGTAATGAACCCGGTCCGATTCCACCGTCCCATACCGATTAACTGGACCAAACCGAATATAACTATCTTACTTAACCTATCTAGACTTGGAGTCTTTCTCTTAACTCACACATTTATGCAAAAATTATACTCAGAATATTTTAATAGATAACTTATTTGATATGAAATAAGTTAGAAATTAGTTCAATTATACATTTTATTAAAATATTCTTTACTTACTTTCTTATTTATAAGTAAACTCCAAACTACAATTATAAGTAGAAAGTAATACTTTTAATTATGATAGAAGTACTTCAGATTCATTATAAATGTATTATTTAAATAGTTATAAAACAGAATTGTAATTTTAAAATCTCAATTTTACTTATTTGCCCTTAGTAGAGTTATCATAAAAACCGAGTTTACCATCCTTTACTAAAATAATCATAACTTATCTAAACATTTTTTACTCAAACAAATTTGTTTTACTCCTAAAATCCTTATCTAGCCCCAGTAAAAATATTTTTATAAAACCAAATTCGTAAATGACCTTGCTGCCCTTGTCTTTAATCCCTATTTTCCGAAACTACCCTTTAGTAGTGTAAAAACAATATAAATTAGTATACTAATAGTTTACTCACCAAATCTGTATTACATTCATGATACACATTTGAAGATACCATATAAACAATTTTATTAAAATAATTTTCTAAATACCCATTTTATCCTTTTTCTTATACTTTGAGAAATTTACCGAAAAACATTTTTAACACCAAAAAAAACTTATTGCCTCCCACTTTAACTTTTCAAATCTTTAATATACCTTATATCAAACGTTTTAAACTTGGTATTTTTCATAAATATATGAAATGATTAAAATGCCCTTGTAGGCCATTTTTCTTGAATTTTCATAAAAACATAATTACCAAAATACTTAAATATAGCTTATACTTTCTTAAAACACCATTCAAAACCAAAAACTCTCCCAAGCCTATAAGGGACTCCTCGGCGTCATCATCATCATCACATTTCACACTTCTGATGATCATCAATTAACAATTCTTTTCATAATCTTTTCAAGACTGATTCAGTCATATATGTGTATCATACCAAAAATTCGATATCAACATATTCATACAATTCATCCAAATTTCCAGCACACCTTTCACAATCATCAATAATCAATCACAACATGCATGTACCAAATATCTTGCTTTAGTCACAAAAATACCCTTTTTGTTCATCATTACCATCTTAGCATTCTTAGATCATTTTCATACTCAACATTTTTACCATTTTTCTAGCAAATTCCTAACTCCCTTACTTCTTGTAGACCTCCAAGAAAAGCACAACAAGATCACCAAAAATCCTTCTTAAGCTTTCGGCCAACCTAGGATTTTCTTCAACGAAACTAAAAACAAAACAAGTTAAGGTGAGTATCTAGGCTTAGATCATGGAGAAGATTACATGCAAGTGGTTGGTCTTGCATTTACCCCTTCAAAAACAAAAATGAAGACTACAAGGATAGTGTAGTCCTCGGTTGAAGAAGAAGAGAAGGAGCTTGAAGTTGTGATAAGGCTTGAGAATGGTGTTGATGATGATGATGAGGAGGAACCGAGAAGATGATGATGTTGGTGGAGTGATAGATCCCATATCGATGGGTTATTTCATATCATTAATTGACTAATTATCGATCCCTCAGCACTTAAATGCTAGCAAAATAGGCTTGTTTGCGTTTAGTCGTTCCTTAGGGCTGTAAATGTTATTATCTGCCATTTTAGCTAATATTTGATGTGTTTTAAACCGTTTCCCATTCCGCACGATGCCTTGATGTGTGTGTTCATGTATTTCAGGATTTTACAGGCGGAGTTCGAAGCGGAAGTGCCTGAAAAGGGCGAAAGGAACGAGAAGATCGCAACAAAACCTAGAAGGTCATTGCTAGACCCTATGCGTACACACCAGAGAAGCCATGCGTACGCATTTCCATCACTTCCTTAGTGATATATCTCCCTTCTTCACACTCTCCATATCCTCTATATTCTCTACCCATTCTTACCTTTGCAGCCTTGCATAATTTGTAGATAGTGCTTGGGAAGACAAGCTTTCCTTTTCCTCCCAAGCCTTGTGTAATGAGGCTGATATTGTCAGCAATTATCTCTTCAGCTATGATTTCATCCCCTCTTATGATTGAGTGTATGGGCATTGCCCTTGCAACTGTTATTTCGGATTTGTTACCGGTTGGAAGAAGGTTGTGGATGATGAATTCTTGCCAACCTCTTGCCAAATTAGTCAATTCTGGTCTTCTCAACTGAATTGGTTTAGGATCTCTTCCTTTTCCCATCTTCCATGTTGCTCCCTCTTCGCATAAATCTCTAAATACTTCATTTAGCTCTTCATTAGTAGGACGCCGATGGTGATAATTATGCTGTGTTCCCGGTGTTTCTTCTTTGAATCTCATTACTCTCCTTATATTTTCAGGAGAGAAATCAATCTCTACTCCCCTAACATAGCTGGTATAGGGGGTGTGTATCACGTCCTTCCATCTGTTCCTCTGTTCTTGCCACGTTTGCATAGAACTCCCTGATCATGGCTTTTGTAACATCTGACCTGGGGCTGGCAAGTCTTCTCCATCCCCTCTTTGAGATTTGCTCACCTATTTCAGGGTATTCTTCATCAATGAAATCAGTCTCATATGTGATCTTAAAAGGCAGCAGTGGAATCAGTGTTGAAGTCAGAATTTTAAATAAAATGTGTGCATCCGATAAGGCACACAAATCCTAATTATGTAGTCAGCAGCAGAGTTTCAGAAGAAAATTAATGAGGAGGTTGAAGCATCAATTTCTAATATGAGAGTTATAATATGCAGTAGAGAACTAAAATATGATGCTATATGGTGCAACCTAATGTTATTGCGTAATGCCAACTATTGGGACAGCAAAATAGTAATGTTGATTTATATTTCATACTCTGAATAATAGAGTAAAACAATCAATACACAAGCATAGCTAATATGGCAGCAACATCAAACTTATAAAATACATTAGAAGGATATTTATTTAAATAAATGAATGAACATATAATAATCAAAATATTATAATAAAGATAGATATAATATTATTGTGAAATAAATAAATAAATAAGAAAAATATCACCTTGGAAGCAGAAAAAGAAGGAATGAAAAATGGGGAAGGTGCAGAGGAGAAGAAGCTGCCACTTGAATGAGTAGCAAGGGACGCCTAGTGAGTGTGGGTAGGTGTGGCTGCTGCTGTGTTAGGTGCGGCTGCTGCTGTGTTAGGTGCAGCAGTGAAGGCTAGGCGTGGATGAGGGAGTGTTGATTGCAGCAGTGGCTGTCTTAGATGAAGGTGGTGGTGGAAGGTAAGCGTGGGGTGAGTAATTGAGTGTAGGAGATGAGTATTTGAGTGAGATGGGGTGGGGGATGAGTTTAAGTAAGGGTTTATGAAACCGCAAGGAAACCTCATGGTGGGTTATGATTGGAGGGAGTAGATATGGGTATTTAATGGGGTAAATAGGGTTAGGGGTAAGATGGGGAAAGCATAGGTGCAGATTTCCACGCCTAGGGTTAATGGGTTGTTTTGGGGATTGTTTTGGCGCCTAGGCGTCAAAGATGGACGCCTAGGCGTGGTGGGTTGATTGTTGGAAGGTGTTATGTGAGGTTGTGTTTTGGCGCCTAGGCGTTTAATCTGGACGCCTAGGCGTGGGGTTTTGGGTTAGGTAGGGTTCGTTTATGAGTTGGGTAAAGGGGCGCCTAGGCGTCAATTTGGACGCCTAGGCGTGGGTGTGGGTGGGTTAGAACTTGTGTTTAGGTGGAGGTTTAGGCGCCTAGGCGTCCAGTACTGGCGCCTAGGCGTGTGTTGGTAGACTCAAGGGGTGGAGTCTAGGATAGGTTAAGCTTGGGACGCCCAAGCGTTAGTTCTGGACGCCCAAGCGTGAGATGGGTTAGAGAGTGTTTGGTTGGGGGTTTGTGAGAGGGAAAATGGGTTGAAGGGGGCAGCGCCTAGGCATCAATGCTGGGACGCCTAGGCGTGGGTTAGGATATGTGTGAAGGTTAGGGGGAAGAATGGGACGCCTAGGCGTCACTGAGTAGACGCCTAGGCGTTGGTGTTGTGTGTGAATTCTTGAGTGTGTGGGTGAGGGGGGAATAAGGGACACCTAGGCGTCAAAGATAGGTGCCTAGGCGTGGGTGTGCAATGTGTGCAGTTTAATGCAAATATGCTCTATTTATGTCCTAAAAATGCAAATGACATATTCAAATGCAATCCATTATCATAAAAGACATGTTAGAGTGCAATTTGATTAGAATGATATGAAATGCAACACCAAACTTAAGTTGGTTTCATATCTTTTAGAACAGGATCATGAGTAAATGCAATGTAAAAGATGCATGAGCAGAATTTGATAAGAAGGGAAAAGAAAATAAACAACACCAAACTTAGTTTGGTATGTTATACTTAATCCTTATTAGTGCCACACCAAACTTAAATTTGGATCATATGGTGGGATTTAAACTATAAAGTTCTGCATAAATGATCTCTTTTGTTGCTAAACCTGCATACACAATTAAAGTTAGTTCCTCCCTTTGTTCTTCATGCTTCCATAGAGCAGATTTTTATGCATAATTAGCTATGACTCAGCAAAATAAAATTAACATCATAACTTAATTAAAAATGCATAAATAAGATGGTTTTTCTCCCATCAAGAGCTCTTTTAGTGTCATTATCTTGACAAATCTGATGTGTTCATGGTGGGGCAACTGGGTGGAGTTCCACTTCTCCACCATGATATTGTTTGAGCCTTTGACAGTTCACTACAAAAGTTGTACCATCCTTATCATTCTGAATTTTTGCATGGCCATATGGTGAAACCTTAAGAATTGTAAAAGGTCCAGACCACCTAGACTTAAGTTTTCCGGAAAAAATTCTCAGCCTTGAATTGAACAGCAGCACCTTTCATCCCGGTTCTAACACACGTTTTTGAATTTTTTGATCATGCCACTTCTTAGTCTTCTCTTTGTAGAGCTTAGCATTGTCGTAGGCTTCTATCCTAAACTCATCTAACTCATTAAGTTGCTGCACTCTGTTTTCTGCTGCAACCTTTGAATGAAAATTTAAGAACTTCAAAGCCCAATAAGCTTTATGTTCTAACTCAAGAGGTAAGTGGCAAGCTTTCCCATATAAAAGCTGATATGGTGACATTCCTATGGGGGTTTTGAAGGCTGTCCTGTATACCCAAAGTGCATCATCAAACCTCCTAGACTAATCCTTCCGTGACAGATTTACTGTTTTCTCAAGGATGCGTTTCAACTCCCTGTTGGACACCTCCGCTTAGCTACTGGTTTGTGGATGCTACGGGGTGGCAATCTTATGTTTCACTCCATAGTTGTACAGAAGTTGTTCCAAATATTTGTTGCAGAAATGTGATCCTCCGTCACTAATTAGTGTCCTTGGCACTCCATACCTACAAAAGATATTTTTCTGCAAAAACTTAACAACAACTTTAGAATCATTAGTTGGTGAGGCAATTGCCTCAACCCATTTTGGAACATAATCAACAGCAACTAAGATATATTCATTAGAGAAGGAAGGTGGGAATAGTCCCATAAAATCAATGTCCCAAACATCAAATATTTTTATCTCAAGTATATAGTTTTGGGGCATCTCTTGCTTTCTTGAGATGTTACCAGCGCGTTGGCATTTGTCACAAGGTTTAACAAAAGCATGTGAATCTTTAAATATAGTTGGCCAACAGAGACCACATTTAAGCACTTTTGCTGTTGTCCTATCACCACTAAAATGACCTCCATAATCTGATGCATGGCAATGCCACAAAACAGAAGGGATCTCTTGATCGGTAATGCATCTTCTTATGATTCCATCTGCACACTTGCGAAAGAGATAAGGGTTATCCCATAAGTAATATCTTGAATCATGAATCAGTTTATGTTGCATGTGTTTGCTGTTTCCTTTGGAATGATCTTGGCAGCCTTATAGTTTGTTATATCAGCAAACCATGGAGCTGCCTTGATCAAAAGGAGTTGTTCATCCGGAAACTCTTCATTAACTGGTGGAAATGGCAGCTGCAGTTTGAGTTCCTCGATCCTTGACAAATGGTCTGCAACAGAATTTTTCGTTCCTTTTTTATCACGGATCTCCACATCAAACTCTTGTAACAAAAGAACCCATCTGATTAGCCTTGGCTTTGCATCTTTTTTGGCTAACAAATACTTCAAAGCAGCATGGTCAGTATAAACAATAACTTTAGAACCTATTAGATATTGCCTAAACTTGTCAAATGCATAAACCACAGCTAGTAACTCTATTTCAGTTGTAGTGTAGTTCTTTTGAGCCTCATTAAGTACTTTGCTAGCATAATATATGACATTTAATAGCTTATCATTCCACTGTCCTAAAACAGCACCTATGGTAAAGTCACCAACATCACACATTAGTTCAAAAGGCAAAGACCAATCAGGTGGTGATAAAATAGGTGCAGAAATTAATTTAGACTTAAGAGTTTCAAAATCATGCATGCACTCATCATTAAATTCAAAAGGCACATCAGCAACTAAGAGATTACTCAAGGTTTTGGCAATCTTGGAGAAGTCTTTGATGAACCTTCTATAAAAACCTGCATGTCCTAGAAAACTCCTAACACATTTAACATTAACTGGTGGTAGCAATTTCTCAATAATCTCCATCTTAGCTTTATCAACTTCTATCCCTAATTCTGAAACATGGTGTCTAAGTACTATTCCTCCTGTCACCATAAAATGACACTTTTCCCAATTTAAAACAAGGTTAGTTTCTTGGCACATTTTCAAAACTAGAGCTAGATTTTGTAAGCAATCATCAAATGAACTACCAAACACAGAAAAATCATCCATAAATATCTCAATGCACTTTTCTAGCATATCAGAAAAATGGAGAGCATACACCTTTGAAATGTGGCAGGAGCATTGTAGAGGCCGAATGGCATTCTCCTATAGGCGAAGACACCAAATGGGCATGTGAAAGCAGTCTTCTCTTGATCTGCCGGATCGACCACAATCTGATTATAGCCCGAATAACCATCTAGAAAACAATAGTATGCATGTCCAGCCAGCCTCTCTAACATTTGATCCATGAAGGAAAGAGGGAAATGATCCTTCCTTGTTGCATCATTGAGTTTCCTATAGTCAATACACATTCTCCAACCCGTTACTGTTCTTGTTGGAATAAATTCATTCTTCTCATTGTGTATGACTGTCATGCCTCCTTTCTTGGGCACGACATGCACCAGACTAACCCATGAGCTATCAGAAATGGGGTAGATAATGCCATTATCCCACAACTTCATGACCTCTTTCTGCACTACTTCTTTCATGGTTGGATTTAACCTCCTTTGTGGTTGCACCACTGGTTTGTAATCCTCTTCAAGTAAGATCTTGTGCATACATATTGTTGGACTGATTCCTTTCAAGTCACTGATTTTCCATCCAAGAGCTATCTTGTGCTCTTTTAGGACCATCAATAACTCCTCTTCCTCCTTGGGAATTAATGAAGAACTAATTATGACTGGTAGGCTTTCTTCTTCTCCCAAATAAGCATACTTCAGTGTGGATGGTAAGGGCTTTAGTTCCATCTTTGGCTCATCTTTAGGGGCTGCATCATCTTTTTCCTGCAAAATAGTTTTCTGGTTAGTGTCATCAAGTTCTTCCAACCTTACTTCATGTTTTGCATTGGTTTTCAGCAATGTTTCTTCCTCTTGAATGTCTTTAATAAGCTAGTCTATGACATCAACTCTCATGCATTCTTCAGCATCCTCTTCTTCCGGATATTGCATGGCCTCAAACACATTGATCATCATCTTCTCATCATGTACTCTAAAGGTTAATTCACCCTTTTATACATCAATGAGAGTTCTCCCTGTTGCTAGGAATGGTCTTCCAAGTATGATTGATGGTTGACTTTCATCTCCCATATCTAGAATAACAAAATCTGCAGGAAGAATAAACTTTCCTACTTTAACAAGTATATTCTCTACGACACCAAAAGGATACTTGAGTGACTTGTTCGCTAGTTGGATGCACATCCTTGTTTCCTTAACCTCTTCTATGTCAAGCAGCTTCATGAGGGATAAAGGCATCAAATTGATGCTTGAGCCTAAATCACATAATGCCTTCTCAATGGTGATGTTCCCCATTGTGCAAGGGATATGAAAGTTACCCCGATCCTTCAACTTTGGAGGCAGTTTACCATGAATCACCGCGCTACAGTTGTTTCCTAGTTGAACGGTTTTTTCCTCTCTCCAATCCCTCTTCTTTGAGATTAGGTCCTTCATGAACAAAAATAGAAGGGCATTTGCTCTAGTGCTTCAGCAAAGGGAATATTGATTTCCAGCTTCCGTAAGATCTCAAGAAACTTGGAAAACTGATTGTCCTTGATCTCCTTTTTGAGTTGTTGAGGAAAGGGGATGTTATTCTCCTTGTTCTGCTGCAGTTTTGCTAGTTTCTCTGCTGGTTTTTCTGCATCTTTAAGAGCTTTTCCACTCCTCAAAGTTACCGCTAGGGCTGCGGACGGATCGAATCGGATCGGATATGAGCGTTTTTCGTATCTGATCCGCACATATTTCATCGGATCGGATCGGATACAATATCCGCAATTTTTACCTTCATATCCAATCCGATCCGACTGCGGATATATCCGCGAATTGCGGATCAGATTGCGGATATATCTGCAACTGGATGCCAACCTTTTTTTTTCTAAAAAAAAAAAACACTGTTTTGGTGGAAAAATACAAAGGCCACTTAGCCCAATTTGCATCTTGCTCTCTCATTAGTCAGTATCCATCAAACTTCAAAATAGAAAATTTAATACAATGCAATACTACAGATAAAAAAAATACAATACAATACTAAGATGTTCATTTTCTAATCTAACATTAATAAATCCAACCAGCAACAACAAACATAAATTCATGAAATTTGAATACGACAGCATTGAACAAT
>JASCZI010181528.1:35559-59702 GCA_036250425.1 Stylosanthes scabra
ACAAAGTATGACGAGTGGTTAACACAAAGGACTCGCGAAGAACACGGAAAAGGCGAAAGCCCTCTTGAGTGTTGACAATGTCAGCATCACCGGCTTGAGCATAGGCAGAGAGAATGGCGTTCCAGGTGACAAGGTCTCTATGGGGAGTTACGTCGAACAGGTGGCGAGCGCAGGAAAGGGAGCCGCATTTGCCGTACATGGTGATGAGGTTGTTGGCGAGGAAAGGATCATGGTGGTGGCCGGAGGTTATGATGAGGGCGTGACCACGCTTTCCGAGGAGGAGGTCGGAGGTGGCGATGGCGTGGCGGAGAAGGGAAAACCATTGAGAGAGGGAGGTGGTGGAGAGTGAGAGAATGGGTGTGGATCGCATCGTTGGAAGTCATTGTGAATGCTGAGAGTGTGAGCGAGAGTGAGACAGCATCCTCTGATGTTGTGAGTGGCAAGGGATGCTCAAGGCTGTTTTCATCTTCATTCAGAGGTCTGCAGCCGTTGACGCCAATGTCTTCTGTTCCGTGCTCCCCACATGTTCGATCAAATGCTCCTGTTTGCTGATCTTGTTATATGCGTTACTGGGCTATCTAAAGGTTTTGCATTCGTCACAATTTCATCTTTGGTTTATTTAATTTGGTTTCAATTTTGTTCTGTTGCTTTTCTTTCTTTCTTCTCCATCAGCATATTGTTTAGTATTCAACTGTGTAGCAAAGTAGCAATAAATATCAAGCCATTGGCTAAATCCATAGTAGGATCATTTTCTCCTTATCTTATTCTTGGATTCATGCATTGGAATGAAAAATAAGGTTTGGACTTTGGACTGTTCCATATCTCTTCACTCTTCAGAGTCTGGCCAGATTAGTGGAGTTTTGGCAGTAAGGTCCGGACTGTTCCCTTGAGACAAATGGAGAAAGTCGTACTAGTTTTGAAATGTTGAAGCGTGTAAGTGGGACAACAACTCCAATGTGTATGAGCTATTACTTAGGGCTTAAGGTATATGAACTGCAAGTTAGAATGGCCAGTTCTAGTAACATCCAAAGTTTTTTCCCATGTATAATTAGTAAGTGTTGCCAATTATTTGAATGTTGTTAAGATGTATACGGGAACAAATGTAAGTTCAGCTGTAAAAATAGTAACTGTTTCTTACTCATGATTGAAAGAAAATTCCCAAGTGATACATTGAATTCGCATCAAATTGTTAAGTTATACAACAATAAAATTATTAGCCCTACTTCCTCTGTTGAATTTTTTTATTTATTTATTTGTTCATTCATATTACTCATTATTTCCCAGTTCTCCCTAGTATGAGGACCTTTTCAAGGGACATTTTTATTTTGGAGGACTCTTGTCCTTCTCCACCCCAAATTTGTAATACTAGTGCCACAATTTTACACCCACAACACATAAGAAAAACTATGGTTTTGTATCACTGATTTGAGAGAGTTTGTCAAATCAATGGCACAAAACGATAGTATCTTACTTGTTGTGGCCATAAAGTCGTGGTACTACTATTATCTTGTACAAGACAGGGAAACTAAGCATCGATGATCTTAAGCTTCCTCAGTCGTTGTAGCTCATTAAGCATTTCAATTGCAGCAGAGTCATATGAGCTCTTCTTATCAGCTCTGGCTTCTCCTTTGCATTCAATATTACCATCATTCGGTATGCACAAGGTTATTGTTGACACAAAGCAGTTGATTCCCTTCGTTCCTTCCAGGGCTTCGCAGGATCTGAACAGTGATCTGTCCAAAAAGACACTGGTCAGAAGGAATGCCATATGATGGAGCAGAACTTTCCTTTTCCTCTCTTTGTTTTCCCCGTTCATGTCATTACTTAGACCAAGAAAATATGCATATATGAATGCTAAAAATTATTGGAAAAAGTATGTGGTATTGAATGACGAAGTACAAATTCGTTTGGGGATTCACCTATCTTTATACTCTGTTGAATCAAATTCTGGCAATGGCCACTGTAATCTCTTGCAGAGTTCATATAGCGTGGTTCGGGGTCCTCCTTTCTTCATATCAATAGATGCAATAACTGTAGAAGATGAATCAACAATGAAGTCAGAAATCTAAGCATCAGTACTTGGAAATCTGAAAAAATATTTATGGTTCAAACCTGGAATGGAATCAGAGTCCTCGGTAGATGAGTCTTTGTGGGGCAAAGAAACAGCGGATGCAATTTCACCTGTGTTAGTTTCATCCAATTTTGCCCTCTTATTCGCTACTGGATTTCTCGAATCTCCGTCAGTTAGACCAGTGCAAATACCAGTATCGGTTTCTGGATTAGATGAATCGCGTAGGCAGTCAGGATTCTCTCTTTTTCTCTTGGGCATGCTACTGCCATGTGAAATTCCTTTCTTCTGTACAATCACAAGAAAATAAAGAAAGGTCAATGAAAATCAATCCCAAACAATTTCGAGACAGATAAACTGTATAACAGATATTAGAAATAAAGAGCATATCATGTCTTCGAATATACTGAGACAAAAACAACAGACCTTGAGATCTTCCAACAAGTGAAATGCAGCTTCTCCTTTTGCTATTTTCTTATTTATCCCCTTTCCCTCGCGAACTAACAGCGCATTTTGCAATTGTACACTAAGCTCAGCATGCACCGTAGTTCCCTTCCTTTTACAATTTTCTTTGATAAAATATCCAAGAGAGTCACATAATTCAATTAGTTCACGCAACGGAGGCAACTCAAGTTTATCAGGGGTTACAATGGGAGACAACAGAGGATAGAAAATTCTCCACAAATCATCAAGATTGAGCTTGGTATCAACTAGTATAGCCCCAGCAATACTTTCCACCAGATCTCCAAGTGCCTGTCATGCATTAAAAATGATCATTAAAATCACATCTAACAAAAGCCATTGATAATAAGGTACTCAAAACCCATGAATTCATTTATAATGATCATTGTAGGAACCAACCTTGGGGGCTTTAATGCCTGGGAGTGATCTGGTATTGCTCTCTGATTCAGAAATAACTTTAACATATTCGGATATCTGGCTCAACAAAACTCCAGAGCTATGCAGAAGATGTGGGTAAAGGTTTCGTCTAACGGCAACTTGTGCAAAATTGTCATTATTGACAGAAGCAGAACGCAAGTCGGTCAGCTCTCCTGGATCAATATCTTCATGCGTCTGATAAAGATGCCACGTAATAAGAAGATCCAATACAGAGTCGCCAAGAAATTCAAGCCTCTGCAAGAAAGTCAAGTAGTGGGAATTGAGAAAATGAATGAATGAATAATATCTAATGTATATAACGCCATTAACGAAATTGCATATTATACCGTCAACAAATAACAAATCATTGGGAGTTATTCATGAGTGGAATTTACGAAACTTCAGATTACCTCGTAGCAGCAACCAATCCCAAGTTCAGCCTCAGACAAATGTGTCATTGCCTCAAGTAAGAGTCCCTTAATGGAAAATTCATACCCGATTTTCTTTTCAAGGGTTGCAATTTCTTCTAGTTTTGGTACACATGTATGGAGAGACGCAGCAGCGATGGCTTTGTCAACCAAGGATGGTTCTAGCTCAGAATCAATGCCAAGCCACTTCATGATATGTAGTGCAGCAGTTAGTCCACCACCCACATAGTATGCTCCAATAAGAGCTTCAACACAATCCGAAATTGTCTTTGAACACATCCAGCGGTGACCCCGGTCACAGAGCTTTCCGACCACAACTTTTGGATCTTCAGTATGGAATTTTCCATCCACAGGAACTTCTGGGGTTTCCACCCCACATTCACAAGAAACTACATGTATAGAACGCTCTCCTGGAGCAACCCAACGGCGTGGTTCAAATGCAGAATCTTGGATATACCCCTGCTCAAGAAAATGGCACAATATTATGAAATTATCTCAATTGATTGCTTGGTCACTTATTAAAAACCTCATAACAAAATTATTTTGGGATAAAAACTCCCCAGAATGTAGACACACATTTATTAAACTAACCTTATAAATAAAAGAAGTTTTTCTGTAATAAATTAATAAAAATATTAATAAAAGCTACCTGTAATTTGCGATTTATTCCCAGTTTATGCAGGGTTGAATTACAAACAGCCCACTTCCGTCTTTCAGATAATTGTCCTTCATGTTTCTTGGGATATTTAAGAAAGAGGTGACAGCTCACTACATACTTAAGAACAGAATCTCCTAGCAACTCAAGTCGTTCCATTGAAAACTTTTCACAACATCTTAAGGTTGTCAGTGCTTCTAGAATCTATCATTGGAAAAAAGAAAAGAAAAACAAAAAAGCACACGATTATCATAGTGAAAAAGAATAAAATAAACTCGGTATCTTATCCTCATAATCCAATCATGTTGGACAAACCAGAGAGCTAGGTATGCTGAAATTGCTAGTCTGACCATCTATCTCTTGTCTAAGCTGACTTGACAACACGAGGGATTCAAGACGATGCATCAATGATGGTAGCAAGTACATTGACTTTAAAACATGTCTTTTAACATCAAGAATATATAAAAGCTCAGGTGGAATATGAACATGCGCTGGCATTTTGCTGTTTGCTGGGCCAATTTGCTTCTCATCTGTGGAACTCAAAGAATGTATTATAATCAGAATTCATAAATTTAAACATAGCACACATGCATGGCTAGCACATTTTTAATTTCTTACGACATTATAAATATATGAGAAAAAAATATTCATGATTTTACAATTTAGCTCAGAAGTTTTGAAATTTAGCAGTAATATGATTTGAAAAACCCTATGCTTTCCCCATGTTTTATGTGGACTATGGAGGATAAAAATGGAGTTCAAAATTTCATGGATGAGGGTTCACTTAACATTCATGAAGCTTTACTACTCATTTGGATATGTTTTTATGTTCAAAAAAAGAAGCAATGCATCTAATGATAACAGTCTCTCGGTCTGAGTTGTTAGGGGAAAAATGTGCAATGCTGGTATTTAATGTAAGTCTAAATGAAGGTTCCTTGGACACAAAGTGCCGCAAGATAAACTTCAAACAGAATCAACTGACCTTCCTCATAGAAATTCAAAAGAACATTGTGTGCATTATGACTTTGCTTCAAACGCAATAAATGTTGTCGTGGATGTTTCATAGCAATCCCATACCTGACGAAGATCAACAATGTTTAGGGAACTACATGAATAATCTATGAATGGCAAAGCAATAAAAGCAAGGGAAAGAGAAAATATGGATGTAATTGTAAAGCAAATCAGGCACCTTTTCTTGTAGTAGTCTGCGAAGGTAATGTGGTTCTCTGGAGACTTTTCATCGTTTCCATCAAACGGACTTTCAGCGCATAGGTTGGTATCTGCTTGAAGAATGCAATACATTCTCCCAGTGTGAATGGCCAAAACTACCCGGTTCTTTATGCTGTCAGCATCAACTACACAATTAGCAAAGTGAATTTTATCTGTGCCTTCACATTCCTCCTTCGATGAATTGGGATCACAAGGTGACACGATTTTACTGCCACCATCACAATCTCCAGCAACCGGTGAAAACATGTTCCTTAAAAATTCAACGGCGGAAGCACAAGAACTTATTCCGGACCAATTTATTTCTAGAGATCCTTTACATTCATCATTTCCTTTCTGTAGCGGTAGAAGCAAATAGAAGTGTGGGCTCCACAGTGATTTTGTGTCTTTCTGAAGTAAGAATTCCTTTACTCCTTTTACTGATTTGGACCAATGAACCAATCTCCCAAACAAACCATTGAAAAAAACCTCATGGAAGCATTTTGCATACATCATCTGGTATATAACAGAAAAAAAACATCAAGTTAAATCCTCAGAAGAAACTACTAGGTGAAAACTCACCTGCAGTCAACTTCACATGAAGTTGACATTCTAAATCGTTAGATTAGAGTTTAGTCAAATATGTCAAATCATCTAATGCTTCTTAATAAGCAATTTCACATGAAGTTGACTGCACCTGAGTATTCACCAAACTATTATCAATGGTCTATTCTACGGATAAGACATTATTTCCAAACCTGTTCAGCATTCAAATCAACTTGCCCAGAGAAAGATAAGGAAGCCTTAACGGTTTTTTTGATCAAATAAAGATCTAATTCAATATTTCCAACATCATCGTCAAACTTTGACTCGATCAGGAGTACAAATCCTGAGAAAATTTCACTGACAATGCTGCATTTGAAATCAAATCTATAGGCATAAAATTTGGCTCCGTCTAGTTTGTCTTCAATTGTACCACATAATGCTTGAGTGCTGGCTGTGCCATGTAATTCTTTTCTTCTAGTGGTTCCTACAAATGCCAAAAGCAAAGCAGAATTGAAATAAGGAAGATTAAGCAGAAATACCAACCATGCTAAGTGCACACAAAAAATCAGCCACCCGCGTAAAATATATGTCGGAATACAAAATATAGATGGAAGTGTGTGAAACAAGACATAAATATATACAAATACACGGTAGCTGATTTTTTTGTGGTTCACTACAAAAAGTATATGTATGTAATAAATGAAACAACTAACAATCATTGTAATACTTTGACATGTTCGCATTTTAATTTACCAAATTAAACAGGACTCATTCATCACGGGTCAAATAGTTATAGTTAGTATCTAATTTTTCCACAATGTTTGAAATATGTCAAAAGATAAGTAGATGTCACATTAATGACTTTGAGTGCCCAATATTTGGATATCTTTCTCCATCAAAAATGCAGCTTTCAATTGTAAAGAACTTTTGGGTATAAAGGCAAAGCATTGTTGAATAAACGGTAAAAATGGCTTCTTTCTAAAAGCTTCAATTTTAAGCTATTTCTTGATGAATTCACAATAAAATTATCTAAGCCTTTTCCCACTCCATATAATAAAATACATCATCTCATCCTTTGGTAACTCACAATTCCAAAATTCTGATTTTATACATTCAAAATAAAACATAAATTCTTACGATCCATTTTTCAGTGCACATATCCAAACATGGAACTGTTTTTTGTGAACTAGTCAATTTTTTTAGGATAAAGGACATTTATGCCCCTGACGTTTCAAAAATTGTACAAATTCACTCCTGACTTTTGTGAAATACTTAATAACCCCTGATCTTCGAAAAAACAGTACAATTATACCCCTCTGTTAGTTTGACTCGGATAAAAAAAACGAAAATTGCTTATGTAGCTATTAAAAAAAATTTGTGATTCTTTTTTTCCATCATGTGAGTGATTTTGTAAGGAATTCTATTGAAAGTTTTCGTTTTTTTTAGCCGAGTCAAACTCACAAAGGGGCATAATTGTACTATTTTTTCGAAGGTTAGGGGTTATTAAGTATTTCACAAAAGTCAGGGGTAAATTTGTACAATTTTTTAAAAGTTAGGGACATAAATGTACTTTTCCCATTTTTTTATTCCCACAGTTAATCCAAACACATATCAAATGGAAAATGCAGGGTCTGCATACAGATTGCAAAACACAGACTTGACCATTAGATCTGAAAGTTGATGGTGATTACTTCGAAAAGGATTGTAGTTCAGAGGTGTGTCACTGCATTGTTTCCAATAAACAACTATATCATGAAAGTTTTATAAATAATATATTTATTGCAGTATCTACTTCCATGCCACCATAAAAATACGCCTCATAAGGTAGCTCTTGCCATCACTACATTGTAAATCTTTAAAGGATATCCAAAACATGCATACATGCTACAAAGATATAAGTTTTTTTACCAAGTACATACTTGCAAAGGATATTCATAAGTTTATGTTAACTGTAATTGCAAATTGATATCGGAAATATATTCTAGCAGAATTTACCATCAAAGGTAGTAAATTACTTAGCAAAGAATTTATACCTGAACCTGAACCCGTACCCGATTCTTTGTTTTGCACACTATGTTCAGCTTCTGGAGGCTCTTCAGTGAAAGGGACGAGATGATCATTTAAGGCATGCATTTGATGCAGCTTCTTACAAGCTTCTAAACATACAAGATTCCTTGCCAAACGGACATCTTTACCTAAGGGACCGACTAAAGTTTGTAAAGCCGCATTAGGTGGTAATGTTAATTTACACTTGTAAGCCCCTTCCAAAGGCAGGAATTCAAAATTCGGCTTTGCACGGGAGTACCTAAGAGAATAAAATTCAAATCGTATTCATAAGTTTTCACTTTTTTTGGGTACTAAAAATTATGAGGTTGTTTATAAATGATATGCTTGAAGAAGTTAAAAAAACAGAACACAAAAATAGGATAGGCTCATACTCATCACATGGGAGCTTTTCACAATATCGATTTAAAAGACTAACACTTGAGTCCAAGGTGGCTGACGCTCCAGTAGACTCAACATAGTATACATGTGATTTCACTTCCGTAATCACCCTTAAATTAGAAGCATCATTTTCTTTATATATAGCCGCTTCAGTCATGGATCGCTCACTCCTGATGATGTCAAACAGCTTATTTCTTTGATCAATGTTTCCCCTGTAGATACAAAAGTGTCAAGCCGTCAATACAATTTGAAAGGACCTTTAATTTTCTTTTTATAAAAAGGGAAACAATATTAACAAAGACAGAAGGATGTTACAAACGGTATGGAAGACCAAAGATCCTCAAATTACGAAAGAGTATTAACGATTTAAAGAAAATATCTGCAGAGGATGCATTACAACTGTGTTCAAGGGGGGAAAAAAAGGATATTCCCAAAACAAAATAACTTCTATGTATGTCAAAAGAATTAGAATACACACCTCTCCAACATCACAATAAATTGGGAGCTATCCTGCCTAGATCTTCCCCGAGACTGGACATAACTGCGAACTGTCTTCGGCAGGTCAAACCGTATCACACATGAGCACTTCGGCACATGAATTCCTTCCTCAATTACATCAGTAGTAAATAATATATTGACCTAAAAAGAAATTATTAATAATCTATTGTGAACTTTCAAAACCAACATTTATGAGAATTTTGCTGAAAATAGAGGAGGCTTTGCTAGTGAACAAGTACCTTTCCAGAACGAAAAGAATCCAATATTTCCTTCTGCTTCTTAGCAGTCAGTGAACCAGCTGAGGTATTGTTTCCGGTTAAATAGGAAACCGTGAAATGAGATATCTGTGGAACTTTCTTTATAAATCTTTCAATCACCTTTGCTGTGATGATTCTTTCAACAAAAACAAGGCACAATACCTCACACGAATCTCTGCAAACATAAAGCATGAATCATTTTCAAAACTTTATGATAGGTGATACAACTTCAATGCAGAAGAAAACTAATTATATGACAAGTACAACGGATCTATTGTTCCATACCCAAATGATTGGAAGAGTTTAATAAGTTCAAGCAATTTGGGAGATAAGTATCCCAAGTCTACTGCCTTTGAAAAATCAAAATCAAGCTCTGGAGTCTTGTTATCATCTGAAGCAACAATAATTAAAGATTAGATGCAGAGACCATACATATGAAAATGGACAAACAAACATAACAATGTCATACAATTAGTATATTAGTTTCAAAGTGAGTTTGCCATAAACAAATGAATTATATCAAAATGCATACCAAGATGGAGGGATTCTTTAACTACTTGCATGACTTCATCAATGAATGCTTTGCACTGGGTAAAACCTTTTCGGTAAACTTCACACTCTCCTTCGACTTTGGAAAAACTTTCATGCCATATTTTAACAGCCTGCATCAATATTAACAATTTATTAGTAATATAAGAAACAATGAACATGTCTGATGAATATACAAAAATTTGTACATTTCGCATATGCTACAGTGAATTAGTCATTAAACATACTAGGATCTTCAATTACAGGACTCTTACTAGCTACTGCATTTACAAAATATTAGAAAAAGAGAGAACAGTTTTCCATTTTTCTTTTTCTTTAGGGCATAGTTTTTCGTTACGGTTCACACAATTTCGGGTTGTTTGATAAGCACCTCATAAGCACATAGGAGGCCAAGATCTTCAAGGCAATACAAGACTTTTGCAAGTTCATTAGACATCCGCTTATGCAGCATCTTTAATTTATTCTCCACATCCTTATAGTTACTTTCAATCGAGCTTTGCAATTCTGATAACAATGCACCAGACTGTCCAACAAGAATAACTTCAGTCAGTATGCATTAATGAAGGAAGTTAATGACGGGGAACACAGTCATATAAATGTAACATGAACCAAAAATACCTTGGACCACAAGTCTTCAATCTTTGGCTTCAAACTCAAAGCAGGGAATTGTGCCTGATCATAATATCTACAACTTTCTTTTGCAGAAGGTACATATACTTCCATCTCGGTCCTATCTTCTACAGTATATCTCTAAAGAAAAAATGAAAATCTATTAAACTTTTCTTCTTTTTTTGTTGAAAAGATAATTAGTCATGTGCGCACTCATGGAAAAAATTATTGAGTCAACATAAAGAAATCACTAATACCCGAGAATCCAAGATACTTTCAAGTTCTGATATCTGACCCTCACAATCCACAGTAGAGGATACACCTAACAAACACATAACACATAATGATCATCAACATCAAGAAATTACTAACAGTATACCTAAAAAGTCAGGGACACAAAAAAGTTACCTTTTTTACCCACAGGCGACGCTGTCATTCCAAAAATTTTAGGCTTTTCATCAGCTTTGTGATAGAATTCCTTCACAGTGCAGGAAATAAAATCATTTTGTAAATATATTCTGATTACCAAATAGAGAGTAACCGAAAACGGCCAACAAGAAAAAATCATGTATGATGAAGGAAATATAACTCACCTTCATTACTTTTGCATACGGATGGTTACCAGTTGCTCGATGACACTCATCAATAATCATCAAGCATATTGACTCTATCTTCAGAAAAGCCTTTCTTAGGGCATCCAAAAGAAGCTGGGGTGTCATAACCATTACCTATAAGACATCAGATACCACTGTTATAAACTTATAATAACCACAAGCTAGGTCAATTTGTAAAACAAGCCATGGGGATTTGAGATCACACCAGAGGCCATTCAAAGATTCACTTTAATATGAAAATTCATTGAATTTATAAGTAAAAATAACCAATCTTTGCCTGTGATAAACAAAACTTTCAATACATCCCATAAGGACATCACAAGTAAAAAATACCACAATGATAAATGAAGATGAAATCAACCATGAGTGAAGGAAGACAAACAAAAGCAGCATTGTAATTATAGTATTAGGAGCATGTGATAAAAATAAAAAATAAAAAACACCTCATTTTCACTGATTTCCTTCTCCCAGACATTTAAATCCCATGCATCCACTCCTTTTGCCCCATAATACTCCTGAACTTGAAAATCCGTATGATCTTTTATATTCTTATATTGCTGAAAGGTGGAAACGAAACAACAAATAAATTTAACCTGTGACTGTAGTCAAACCAAGAGAGAAAAAAAGAAAAACCATTAAAGGGGGTAAGAATCTCGGAGAACAAGCCTGGTTGACAAGATGAACAGTTGGAGCTAAGAAAATAATCAACTTTTTGGCGCCACCGGATCTTATAGCTTCACCAATGCTTTTTATAAGCAACACAGCTATCAAGGTCTTACCAGCACCTGTATCTAATACTGCTATTGTATTCCTCTTCTTTGCAACTTCAAATACTTCTAATTGATACCTGTAGGGAAAACAATAAACCACAATAATACAAATATATGCAAGGTAACATTTACATTACCATCATCAAAACAAAGAAATGGCAAGAAACAACAAAGACTCAAACTTTAATGAATTATGACCATTCTGCTAAGACCCTAAACCACAAACCATGGAAAAATAAAGGCATAACATGAAATTCTGCAGCATTACCCCACATGAAACACCAGAATAAAAAATAAGGGTGAAACAAACAGGAACGAAATTAATTATTTAATTAAACAGAAAACGAAAATTCAGACCCAATAAAGAGAAAAGAAAAGGAGGTATGCATGCAAGGTTACATTACCATCATCAAAACAAAGAAACGGCAAGAAACAACAAAGACTCAAACTTTAACGAATTATGATCATTCTGCACAAGACCCTAAAACACAAACCATAGAAAAATAAATGCAGGCATGAAATTCTGCAGCATTACCCACCAGAATAAAAAAGTAGGGTGAAACAAACAGGAATGAAATTTATTATTTAAGTAGGGTGAAACAAACAGGAATGAAATTTATTATTTAATTAAAGAGGGAAAAAAAAAACTAAAACCCCAAAAAGAGAGAAGAAAAGGAGGTACCTTCTAGGGTCCATGGTCCTGGGTGTCTCGGAAGGGGGTGGTTCTGATTCTGTTTCATCAGCAGGAGGCTTTGTGAATAAGTGATCAAAGGTTCGTTTGGGACAAGGTTGGTCATGGTTTGATGAATCCATGTTGAAGAGAAAATGAAAAAGGAAGGAAATTTGGCAGTGAAAATAAGAAAAGATTGAAACTTTATAAGTACAGAATTAATGGGTAACGGAAAGCAGCAACATCGTCGACAGCAAAACAGAAAAGAGAGCAGTGAGCTTAGGAGGAGTGTGAAGAAACTGAAGTGAAGTGAATAATGCCTTGACCACGTGTGAGTCAAATCTTTATACAAATAATTAAAAATAAAATAAGAGAGAAACATAACTGAAAGATCAAAGAAGGTCAAAGTTGTTTTCAAGCCTTCGGGTTGAAGCAGAAAAAACATGCACACTTATTCTTGTCCTTGTCATCTAAGACACGTGACTTCAGGACTTGTGTGTGAACTGCTTCATTAGAATTTTAAATTTCTTTAAAGATTTGATTTCGATGTAATCTATTTACACATTAAAATCAATCACTAAATTAAGTGTATATAATACACATTAAAATATAAAATATATATGTATTTTAATTATTTTTAATATATATTTTATATTTTAATATATATTATATGTTAGTAGCTAATTTAATAACTAATTTAATGACTGATTTTGGTGTACATCTAGCATCACTCAAAATTAAAAACAATAAAACATTAAAACCATGAGAAATAATGAATCAGAATTGATATGCACGACAATTGCAAAATTGTTATGTAATTAAATATTTAGATTTGTAAGACATTAAAATTAATCAATAATTTGATTTAAAAGCATTTTATGATTACACTAAATGAAAATTTGGGCGAATAATGTTTTTTCTTATTTATTTTGTGTTTGGGTTAATACTAATCAAAATTTCTTTTTACACGCAAAATGTTAATCTTTTAAAAAAATTCCTTTTCCGTATTAATGAGAATAATATTGAAAACAAAAATAATCGTGAGAAGAAACATATAATCTCTAATGTTTTTAGAAGGTTATATTTATGTGGTTTGAGGGGATCATAAAAGAAATATACTGAAAATAAGGAAATAATCCATGGTTTTTAAGTTTTAATTGTTTGATATTTACGCTATAACTCGCCACTCGATCATAGTGAATTATTCCGTATAAAGTCGATAAATTTTACTTACAACTCAATTCCAAGACTCGTGCATTTTCTAAAATCATAATTGTCTATAGTGATTATTATTCAAATTTGGGACAAAAGAGCGTCTGATGTTGTTATTGTCTGAGAGAGGTTCAACCCGCGCGATGCACGAAATAGAATATATGATATAGGATTAAAGTTGAATTTGAATAAAGTCATCTAACTTAAAATAATTACTTTCGCTTATTACAACAATTTTAGTTGTGACTTGTAAAACATCCATCTCAATTGATGGTATTTTTTATAATTTTTTATTTTGAAATATTGAATATCTTGTATATATATTTACATAATTAAGTCGCAGTTTAGCTATTGATAACTATAAAAATATATTTAACATCTTTCTTCTTTTTGAACAAAATACTCAAGGTAAAAGAAGAATTTTATTTTCAAAACATATATTACCTAAAGTCTAGTAAAATAAAGGGTGCTATAACATTAAAAATCCAAAATGCTAAAAATAGATTTGAGTGAAGAAATGCTTATAGAAAATATATCTATTATCTATTAAAATATAAAAAGAATATGGCATGAGCTCAGCGCTCGCCGTTTAGAGGCCTTATTCTATTGACATGTGGCAGGCCCTAGATTCGCAACAAGTGTGATACGCTGAGTGGCTGTGTGATGCTGCGTGTGTCACTCATACTAGGTGGTTGAGTGATGTTACTCCTACAATTAAGGAATAAGAAATTCAAATTTAGATCTGCTCAATTAAATACACAAAATTCAAATTCAGGTAAATTACAAAATTGCACAAAATAACCTGATTGGAGTATTTGAAATTTGATTTGCGAATTATTGTTATAGATGCTCGATCAAAATTACCAAATAACCTAAATAATTCTATAAAATCAGTCCTCAAGTATTTCTATATAATCAGTTCTCAAGCACCTCCATTTAAAACCTCATTAGCCATTCAAACCCTAATTTCTAAGTATTCTCTGTCTGATAGATAACACATATGATTTCATTGAAAATATTGACACCAAAAAAAGATATTGGAAAATTTAGGTTTATGTTGTGCGTGTTTGGAATGAATTGAACAAGAATGACCGTACCCAGGTTAACAAAATAAAAATGGTGCTTCAGGATATAACGGTTTGTGTTCTTCTCAACTATTGGTATTTGTGGAAAAAAAATTGTTCTGACTAATATATAACACTCACGTTAGAATGGCTTGAATGTGTAGGGTGGGAGGATCCAGGCTTCAATTTCTCACTCTATTTTCAACAAACATGGCAACTCTGTTGAGAAATTCAAAATGTACTTGATTAGCAATTTCATAGTACAGGACAAGAGGCTAAAGATACGTGCAGCACATCATAAATGGACTCTCACATTTTCAGTCAGGACCAGTGTGGAGCCAGTTGAGGAGCCAAGTTTTCCACTCGATCCATTTCGGTTTATCAATATAGTTGAACTACTCACTGCTGATACAATAGATGGCTCTCAACTAATTGGTGATTACATTTAAAATGTGACAGTGTTTTATTCCATGGCTTGAACATTCATTAGTTAAAACTTAAAATGTTGATACATATGTGATTGCTGAGGTTGTTGGAAAGGAAGAACCAAGAGAGGTCACCCCTATGGGTGGACGCCCTACCAAGCGCCTAGCCTTGAAGATATAATACCTTGATTGAGAATTTCGATTCAAAATAAGTTATAAAATTTCAGTCGTATTGCTTAATATTTTTTTAAAAAAATGTGAGTTTGTTATGATTCATTAAACAGAAATAACACCATTGAGGCAGTGCTATTTGGAGATATGGTGGAACAGATTCAACCACACATGGAGGACGGTCGGGTCGAGCCTCTTATTGTAGTGCTACAGTTTTTCAGAGGCCACACCCCTATGGGTGGATGCCCTACCAAGCACATAGCCTTGAAGATACAATACCTTGAGTGAGAAATTCGAATCAAAATAAGTTATAAAATTTCAGTCATATTGTTTAATATTTTTAAAAAAATGTGAGTTTGTTATGATTCATTAAACAGGAATAACACCATTGAGGCAGTGCAATTTGGAAATATGGTGGAACAGATTCAACCACACATGGAAGACGGTCGGGTCGAGCCACTTATTGTAGTGCTATAGTTTTTCAGAGGCCACAAATGGAAAGGTGAGGTTATTAGTGGTTCTTAATAGGAAATACTCTAAAGCAACTTTTAATATTATCATCAGAGTATCTTATATTGTTAACCTCTGTCTAGAACCACTTCCAGCATTCCAGGTTGCACATTAACCCGGAATTATCTGACGTTAAGGAATTTCGAAGTAGGCTAATTGGTGACCAACCATCTGGATCGGTCAGGATAACACAACTGTCATCACAGGGAGGATCTTCTGGAATTGCAGAGTTGAGGAGAGGGACTGAAAAAGTAAAGACCATCGAAGAAGTGATGTCTATTGAGGAGGTTAGTTTCCTATTCATCACTTTACTATATTACTCGAAAGGATCTATTTTCAGTTTAGAAAATTGCTATGTACTTCAACTAAATAAAAGCAAAATTAAATTATTTGTAGGCGGGTCAAGTGTGGATAGCTGGCGCTATAATGTCCATAAACAGAGGGAGGCACGATTGGAGTTACGCTGCGTGCATAGATGGTGACAAAAAGGTCGAAGAGATTGAAGGAAAGTATAGGTGCAAGAAGTGCAACAATGATGAACCCAAAGTAGAATTAAGGTGAGCAGAAGATATTTTGATTAAATTTACTTACTTCAATGAGCTGTACATTAGGATTGCCGTTTTATGATAGATCAGGATATTGGAGGGGATCCCATTTTATTTCTTAATTCAAATAAAGCATTGTAAATACTTATGCAAAATCAGAAAATCCACAAAAGCCATATACTACTTTTAGAGAGGTATAGATATAGATTGTGATAATAGTTATTATTTTAAGAGGCTCAGCGATTATTACTATGATACCTATATTTTAGAGCATGCTCTAATGTTGCCTGTGCTTGATAAATCAAGAGGAGTTTTGTTCCTGTGGTTTAAGAAAAAAATCAAATAAACCAAAATTAATAACAATAATGATAGCTGTAGTAGTAAAAATCAAAGAGTTTGGCATCGTAATGAGCAACTTAATAGAAACCGGTACCTTCTCTAAACTTAATAATAATACCTGGTTTGAGATAGTTTGTTATGTTATGATATTGTAATGATGCAGGTACAAAGTAGAGGTAGTGGTGTGTGATGGTATGAGGGTATCTCATTGCTAATGTGGGATACCCAAGTCATGCCATTGGTGGGAAAAAGTGCTGATGCTGTAAAGATGGAAAAAATAAGTATGGTTCTATAATAATTAGCAATGATGTTTTACAGTATAATAGTCAGCAGTAGTTTGATCATTATATGATTGTCAGGGACAATACAAGGAGGAGTACCCCGAGACCCTTAATCAGATGATTGGAAATCGTTTGTTGTTCAGGATTTATGTCAAGAGTGGTCATGTGAACGGAACTGACAATGTGCATTCCGTGGCACATGTTTGTGACAACAAAGAAATTGTTGAGTTGAACCTCCCTACAAATTTTGATATAGGAGAATCAGATTTAGATGGGGTAAGTCTTTCGAAGTCTTTCCATGCCAACAACAAACTAATTTGTTTGTCATCATTATGCAAAACATCATATATGGAACTTCCTTTGTACTGTGAATGTGTATGTAGGAAAATGTGAAAAGCAATAATGTTTTCAGCATGGGAGCTGTGGTTAGTACTGAGCTTGATAATGAATCACCACTTTCAAAAGTGTGCTACTTCTAGAATGAAATTGTTTGTAAAACAATGTAGAATTAAAATTGGGGCTTTGTTGGTAAATTCAATCACAAAGTTCAAGCACCACTGGATTAGAAAAACCCTAATTTGAGAATTCTAATTAGGCAGTCGTTCTTCCAAAGGTTTATAAAATTTAAACCTAGAATATAAACCTAATAAATTGGGAAACTGTTTAAACTCTCTAGGTTATAAATACCATGGCGCGGTTACTCCAGAGCACAAAGTATAACAGTGTTACACATAAATACGAGAAAAAACATCATAATGTGGGTAAGTTTCGCCCCATAGCGAGGCAATTGCCTCATTTGGGAGACAATCTTCTATGGCTGATTTTTGTTGCGGCTGATACTAAGAGTGCTGCTAAATGTCGTGAACTGAGTAAGACATGGAGATTTCTCTTGGGAAGTGACCTGTTCGTGCAGGAGAATTTCAAAAAGAACGTTGTAAATCATAGGACTGTGGTCGTTGGGGTTGAGCCTCCTCCTAACGATGATGTCTCGCGGTGGTTCGTGCAAGCTGATGTTCATAATGGGCGCCAGGATCTATTTAGAGTCCCTCATGAAATTAACCACTACGGTTCTTACACAGTTGTAGGGTCAGATAAGGGGATAGTGTGAATGAGGTTTTCGATAGTGTGCATCAGGTTTCAACAAAGACAGTTTCCTATCATGGTATCTTATGCAATGACAATAAACAAAAGCCAAGGATAATCACTTTCTAGGGTTAGATTATTAGTTAAGAAATCGGTTTTCACATACGGGCAGTAATATGTTGTAGTTTCAAGGGTCACCACAAGAGCAGGGCTACGCATATATTACTTTGTCATGATGACAATTCAAATGAGGAAATTGGCAACGTTGTTTTTAAAGAAGTTTTTAGGAATGTGTAATGAACCAAAATAAATAAGAATTTCAAGGACTCGACAGGTTTGATTATATATTATTAATCATATTTGGTATTTATTTCTTAATTTTATTTGCTATTGACTGAATCTCTAATCTCAGTCACATAATTTTAAATTTCTTAAATGCCAGGTCTAGTTTTGACCAGAGAATGGATAATCATGAAGGTTTGAAGTGACTCAGAGAAGGGGGTTGAATCTGAATACTCCTTTCTGCCAATAAAGCAAGTGTAGCTTGCTGTGCAGTTTTGTCTCCTCGAGTTACAGGGAGATAAAAGCTCACTTTTATCTCCTAACAGCAGCAGAGTAATGAAAGCTTAAATAAAGGAGACACTAGCAAGTATTCTGGTTCGGCTACCACCACTGCAGCCTACATCCAGTCTCCACCACAATCATGGTGGAATTCCACTGTAATCTTTCAAGAATTACAAACACCAATTCAAAGAAAAATTACACTTGTCTTGACCAAGGACTTTCGACCTAAGCTAACCTAACTTAGTAATCACTATGAGTGCTATCCCAACTCACAAGGGAAACCTCTCAGGCTCATGATCTAAAACAGAAACTAATCTAAACATAGAATCAATTTTCAATGACTTTTCTCAAACCTATCACTCTTGTCTTTTCTCTCAATGGCTTTTTCTAATGCCTTGCATTTACCTTTTCTCTCATGAAAACAAGAATAATAAACTTAGAAAAGTGAGATAACACATTCAATGCATGTGAAGGAGAAGAGATCAGAATTGAATTCTGAATAGCTCAAATGTTTGGATGAAATTTCTCTCCTTGCCCTTCTCTTGGTTGAACACTCCTCTTATATGGTTGTGTTGCCTCCAAGACAAGGTGCCTTTTTTGTGGAGGAGGACAGTCTGAAGTTGGCAGAGCAGTGGCTAAGGTTGAGGATGCGTCCCTGCCATTGTAAAACGCGATTTTGCAGAGCAGAGGGTAGTGGAGCTACCTTCCTTTTGCTGTCCTTGAATTTCCCTTTTGGTACTTGATTGATCTTGGCTATCAATCCAAATTTTGGCTCCAAGTTTCCATCTTTCACCCTTCAAATTGATTCTAAAATTGATCCTCAAATATTTGGTGGGATTGCTTTTGATTTCTTTCCCTCCAATGATAAACTTTATGAGCTTTATTGCCTCTAATTTGCTTGCTGAAATTTCTGCAAAGTCACAAACAAAAGACAGCAAGATAACTTAGATAGTAACGGACTTAATTGGCAAATACTCACATATCATAAAAATTGGGCCTATCAACAAATGACTAGCAATAACAGAAATGGGCCTTTTTGGCTAATAGCAAGGCACAACCATTTAACCCATCACAAACAATGCTTTTGTCATCACCAAAAACCCAATAATATGACTCAACAAATCAGAACAGCACTAAACAACAGATATGCTTCTGATTTTTTCTAATACCAAAGTCATGAGAATTTTTTAATATTCAAAATTTCAGTTTTGTTGATATGTGATTATGAATTTTAAAATAGGTTGATTTTAAGGATCAAATCAGTATTCTAATTTAATATCGGCAAGAATCTTTAAGATATGTCTCTAAACTCTTATTAATTTGATAACTTGAGTTTTTATAACTTTAATTTAAATGGATGTAAAATATTAACATCTACATATCTCTTTATATATAATATCTACCTATATACATAGTTCATTCTGCACTTGTGACATCCATAAATGAAAGAAATATCTCATGGAATATAGGCAAAAACACTATAAGAGGTAAAATATTGATAAAGAATAAACTACTTACTTTATAGCTTACTTGGAGAGCTTAAAAACACGACTATAACCAAAGGAAGCTAGATCTTCAAGGCTCTGTTTCACTATGAAAATGAGTTAAATTAGTGATCATTAAAACAAAATTCACTATTCAGCAGTTCTCGAGCATAACTTAACCTACGAAATAAAGCTCGCTTATGTTGAATCAATAATTATTTTCAGTTTGCTAAAAGATTTTGTATATATATGAATAATAGCAATATGAAAACTGGAGCTTGATACATAGATTAAATTTTTGAAACTGAAATCAAACGTAAATTTGATGAATCCCCACACCTGTGGAGATGGATCATTCATTTAAATAAATAAATATGCATATGCATAGAACCTAAACGCATTTTAACCAAAAGAGGAAGAACAAATTTGCTAAAAACCTGTTATGTATTATTAACCAGTAGCACAGGCATTCCTTGACAAAGTTATCGAAGGTACCGTAAAATTGTGTGGGAGCAAGTTCAACCGAAGTTAGCAATGCTCCACTTAAGTAGGTTGACCAAGCTTCTCCACAGTAAATTGATCCAAAGCTTCCTAAATCTGGAAAACTTTGAACCTATGGTTACTTTTTTACTTTATCTCAAGAAACCACAACTATCAGTCTTAATCGACCACTATCTCAGTAGCTGCAGTTGTCTGATAGATTAAGAGTCAAACAAAAGCAAATAAGTGATAATCAAGCAGATTTGCACAACAATGATTAGTTAAAGCACCTTAACCAACAACAACAAATCAAATCAAAGGGATCAATTAAGCAATAACAACAACAGATAGTATACATTCCAGGCAATATAACATCTATGTAATGCTTATATTTCTCTAATTACCATTTATTCGACTCAGGATACAGGCGCAATTCCTCAATTTCTCTAATTAGCTATAGGTACAAATTACGAATTAAGATCAGAATCAATAGAGAAGCCTTTAGTGAATATTATGCACTAATCTTAATGTAGAATCAATAGTTAGACTTTCAGTGTCAGAGATTCTTCCTCCAAATCCTTCAATGTTATTAACATGATGATTTGGGGCTTTTACACAGAAGCCTTTAATGAATATTATGCAGTAATTTTAAATTTGTACCTTTTCTCATTTGCAAATAAGTATTTTAGGATCTGGATCCTATTGATGCTATAATATTAGATAAGCTCCATGAACCAATCTAATCTTCAACCAAAATGTAAACTTTTTTCGAACCAAAAACCTGCAAAGTTTCATCAAGTAACTCATCATAAGAGTAGAAGGAAGATTACAATACGTGATAGAAATTGAGAGTGAGCATATAATAGCAAAATACCTCTTTTTTTTCGTTAATCACTAACTCAGATCTTGAAAGAGATTATTGACTGGAGATATACCCACTACAAAAATGTAAGAATCTGAGGCTATCTAACCATTTGTCTGTAGAGGAAGATGATGTAGAATGCGAAAATAGCTTTTGCGATGGGCAAAATATCTCATCAATTATTTAACTGGAGTTTTCTTACATTTAATACATTTATAATTAAGACTTATTATACCTTAAGAACTTCTCAAACACTATGAATTTCGGAATAAAGCTTCTATTTTAAATTATCTCATTCCAATTTTATTATTATTATTATTATTATTATTATTATTATTATTATTATTATTATTATTATTATTATTCGCATTCATTTCTTAATCAATGTTTAAGAGAGAATTAAAAATAACGGTATCACATTATCCATTTTAAACAATTATTTAAAATTATAGGTAAATTTTGTTAAATTTTTTATAATACAAGATTCATGTTTACTCTAATTTTAATAGGTTATCTTCCTTATTTTATATTTTCTATTCTTCAAAAAATAACGTCTTATTTAATTTGTGTGTCTCCAAACTTATACTTTATATTTGATTTATTTTTAATTCAAATATTTTAATAAGGTGAAATATATTATTCAAGTTTAATTATGTTCGAATCTTAGAAAATCAAGCACATAGCATTGGATAATTTATTTATTACAAGGACAACATTGATTAAGAAAAATCAACTTGGCCTATATGTAAATTTTCATGTACTTAATAACAAAACAACTCGAGTCAACAAAAAAAAAAAAAAACAACTCTTCAACATAAAAAAAAATTCAGTATTTTTTATTATTTAAGCCTGTTTTGAGATTTATAATTTCTTTTATTACAATTATTGGGATAATCCAATGAATAAAATTTTAATGTTATGTTGGATTGATTTAGTACAAAGATCCATTTTTCCATATCATATTTAAAAAGATCTTTTATTAATAAAAACTGATTTTTTTTTAAAACAACATATCGTTGACTTATTAAAAAGACATATTATTTAATTTTTTTAACATAGAAGAATTTTTTAACCAAAAAACATACAAATGATTCAAAAGTAACGAAAAAATCTTTTTTTTTAAAAAAAAAAATATTTTTTTACTAAAAAAGGCCAATCCAAACTAACAATTAATTCATTTAAGTTTTACATTATAATTTCTTTAAATATAGTTTTTAGAAGTCAAATATAATAAAATCCCAAGTCGTTCAATGAATCAAACATGTTGATAGTATAAAACATTTTACACAATCGTCAAATATAATCCATTCATTTAATAGCTAACAATGAGTTGAATGAAAAAAAAAAACTTTTATTGATTTTTTCGCAGTATAAGTGGATTCATGTTTAATTCTATTTTACACACTCATTGCATTGAAATGTTATTATTAACTAGGGTATTGCCCGCGTTTTGCGCGGATGACAATTCTATTTAATTGAAACTAATATATTTTTAAAAAATTATAAGTGTATAAATTATTTAAAATGTGTTGCGAAAAATAATTTTGATATAGTAATATAGAACAGTTTTGTTATATAACTCGCGCGTTGCATGTATTGTTAAAAGTACGAACAATATTGTAGATAGTAATGGAATAGCCATTAAAATTATTGATGACCTTGCCCAGAGTTGACCACCACAACACTGTTGATTATGCAACATTTTTTTCCTTATCAAAGAGTTTTTTTTTTTTTTTTTAGAACAATTTATGGGTTCAACTACACCTATTATATCTATTTATATTTATATATTAGTCATTGAAATTTGTTTTTGATTTTGATATTCTGATTTTAGTATTTTTTTTATTAGAATTAAAGGTAAAACTGTTTCTTCTTAAGGAGCAGTTTAAATGAACGAATCAGAATTCGAAATTAGAATTCAAAATCTCAACAAATCCTTTTTTTTCTTTACTGAAATCAATTTGATTGATCCCTAATTTTTAGCTCTTATTAGATGTTATAAATGTTATTTGTATGATATTATAGACGTTAAACTAAATATGGTAACTTTTAATTATGTTAACCTACCATTATTTTAAAATGAAAATTCCTATAACATTCACTGAATGGACAAACTACACAAACATGATGAATTTTTACATCTTTATTATTAAAATTACATCAATTAAACAAAAGAAAAATTCAGATATATATGTAAAAATCACCTAATTTCTAATCTCCTTTATTCATATGAATTTAATTCAAAGCATGCATATGGTCTCCAGAAAATTGACACCTCCGATTCAAACTTATGTAATAATATGGATAAAAATTATGTTTCACCTAAGTCTTTTATCTTAGAATTATGATGCAGCGCCATTTATAAATATTTTATATTTCTCACCCCTTGTCTCGGCCTTCCGCATTAAAAAGAAAAAACAAATTTCAACTCGTGTCCCTCGGTATCCTGCTACTATCAGATTATCTATTTCCCCTACATTCCCCTTTTTACCAAACATTCACCTATATTCCATGTTTTATACATGTCCAGCCATCCATGACACCACGCCATCAAGTGATTAAGGAAGGTATGGCTCGCAATCCACACACATTAAATACAATCAAATCACTTATTGTTATAAATATTACCACTATTATATGTGGATGTCCTACCATTATTACTAATGGAGCACTACTACATGATAATGGAGCATTATTACTACTTGGTGGAAATAGTAGGTTTAGTGAGTTTACCTTTTAACTCCTATAAATACCAATGCTCCAAGCTTCATAAAATGCACATATACAAAGTATACATATATGCATGAAGTGTTCATTGTCTCTTTTGAGTAATATAGTGTTTATGTAACATTCTTATGAATGTAATTGTGTAACACATATTGAGAATTAGTAACAAACTTCTCTTACTATCTTCTATAAATTTCCTCCT